>OX421474.1:16524318-16697894 GCA_949126895.1 Eilema caniola
TCCTGACCCTCGATGAGACTGCCACTAGATGATTACGGCGAGTGGTATCTGTCCTAAACTCTGTTAAGGTGTGCTGTTTGATCACAGTAGCCAGTACAAAGAGTTGTCTAACGGTCAGTACTTGGCAGTATTCATAAAGCTCAGTTGTAGGACATAGGCGAGGCTTAAAAGAACAAACCTTCAAAACAGCCCTCTGGGCACGCTCCAAAACGAGAAAAGGAGTCTTATCAGCGCCACCCCATGCTGTGATGCAGTAACTTAGAATAGATTGGCATATTGCTAGATAGACCATCTTCATCACGTTCGGGTCAGCCGAGTAACGTAATTGCCGAAAGATATATATAAGTTTGCGCACCCGACCCGTCAAGTAGTCAACATGTGGTTTGAAGGTTAAGTTTTGGTCAAGTACAATCCCTAAATATTTGATGGATGAAACTCTCTCAATGATGCAGTGGGCACCAGCTGAGAGCTGGCTGTCAATTGATAAAACAGTGATTTGTAACGAGTTATCTGAGGGTATGTCAAAGTTGCGAATTGTAAAATGAATAACCTTGGTTTTAGTCACGTTTAAAGTTAGTAGGTTTTCCCTGAGCCATTGGGTAACGGCATTAAATCCACTTTGAGCCAAGCCATATGTCCTAGTCAGGGTATCCGAAGAGAACACCAGTGCTGTGTCATCTGCATAAGAAAATATTTGTCCATTGTCAAGTCCAAGATTGCATAGGTCGTTTACATATACTAAAAACAGGCTTGGGCTAAGAACACTCCCCTGGGGAACGCCATACTCAATGGATGTTTCAGAGCTTGAATAAGGACCAATCTTAACATACTGGGATCTACCAGTAAGATAACTCTGGAACAAAGATAGCTGATTCCCTCTCACACCCAATGATTCAAGCTTAAATAGCAAAATGGGAATCGAGACCGTGTCGAATGCTTTCGTAAGGTCCAGGAAAAGTGCTACACATTTCTGCTTATCGTCTAGTTTCTTAACTATGTGACCCACTAAGTGGTGCACAGCATCGACGGTGGAGCAATTCCTCCTAAATCCGTACTGGTTCACAGATAGAAGTTTACGAGACTCCAAGTACTGGACAAGCCTGAAATTAATAATTTTCTCAAGAATCTTAGACATTGCGGGCAGAACTGATATTGGTCTGTAGTTTTCAACACGGTTACGATCACCCGATTTGAAGATAGGATGAACAATGGCTCTTTTAAAAGCTGTGGCAAATATTCCCGTGTTCAGGCACAAGTTACATATGTATGTAAGAGGTGGTACGATGATTTTCCTGTGCTTTTTCAAGAACCCAGCTGAGATTCCGTCCCAGCCCGAAGCACTGCCGTTCCTTAATGATATGAGTACACGCTCGACTTCCGATGCATCAGTGCCGAACAGAACAAATGAGTTATCGCTGGGGCATAAATGATTGGTCGCACGGTATATCCTAGGAAAATTACTATGGTGTATTTCCTCTACTAGTTGCCTGCCGGTTCTCTATTTTTATTCCTAAAATTTTATGTCATAATTTAACATTGCATAATGTTACTTGTCATAACATTATTTACGCATAATACTCATTTGCCATAACTTTTTAAGCATAATTTTTTTACTCCTATTTACTATAAGCATAATATCCCAAAGCATAAGTTTACTTAAGCATAACGACGCATAACTATAACTATTCCGAAAAAATCACTACAATTTTTTTATTAACAATATACACTTTTTTATACATTGCTCTTGTCAAACTTGTAGGCGCATCAAAGTTCATTTAACCTAATGTTCTTTTGACCTAATTGGTCGACGGAGACCCGCTACGCGGGACTCCTACTTCTGGGTGGTTTATAAAAAAATAACCACGAAGGCCTAATGCTAACCTAACCTATCCGAGTCAGGGTGCCCTAAAGTCCAGATTGCATCCAGATCCTTGCCAGCTTGCTAGCACCATGTTAGCAGGCGTTTATCATTATACCAAATAACTATTAGACAAACAAACAATATGCTTTACAACTTTATGCATAAAAACATTAGGATATATAATATTTATGCTTAATAACACAGTATGCTAAAAACCAATTATGGCTCACTATTATTATGACAAAGAAAATTATGCCTAATTTGTTATGGCAATTTAAATTAGGACAAAAACTATTATGACAAAAGATGGAATCCCTTGCCTGCCAATGCGAGAAAAATAGGAATTTACCCCCTCAACACACAATTGCTTATCATCCTGGACGCTTAGAAGTCTATCAGCCGGGGACTTCGCTTTAGCGGTACTAGTGACTGACTGAATAACCCTCCATACTTGTTTGCAATTGCTACCAGCTTTCTGAAATTCGAGCTTTTCAAATGCAGTTCTAGATTTACGCAGCAAGTTAACGCAAAAATTACGATATCGCCTATAAGAGAGCTCTATTATTTCATTTCGTGGTTCTTTCCTCATTTTTTTGTATAGATTGTCTCTGTGACGCATACACTTCAGCAACCCGGGGGTAATCCAGGGTTTGATAGGTCTCTTCCTTCGCGGTAATTTTATGGTTTTGCTGTTAGTAGAAATAGCGGAAAGGATAGGGTCATACAGACGTGTCAAAGCGAGATTAGGGTCATCGGCCGCGTAGACAGAGTCAAAGTTTATACCCAGCAAATCATTAGTCAGTCCGTCCTCGTCAATTTTTGTTAACGAGGCTCGAGGAATAGATTTTTTCTTTTTGAAAGACAGCGCACCAACAATCGCAAAGTGGTCAGTGACGGTCGACTCAACCACTAGTATCCGAACAGGTAGTTGAGACTTCAAATTCAAGTGGTCAAGGCATGTCAGGCGATCATGAGTCAGAAAAGTATGACCTAAGAAAAGTCCATGTTGGGCCAGGACATCCATGTAGTCAATCGAATATTGATCCAATTGACCATCAGCAATATCAATGTTAATGTCACCCACGAGAACTATGTTACTATACGCCCTAACCCCACGCAGAAGGCTGTCCAGTGATTGGATGAATCTTGTGGGATCCCTGAAAGCAAAAGGTCTATACACACCAAAAATAACTAAATCCGTACCCACTGTAACCAAAAGACAGCTTGAGTCCTGCAAAACGGGTTCTGTGACCGTTACATGAGTCAATGTTGTCTTAATATACACCACCACTCCATCGTTCTGATTATGCGTGATTAAAGTTAGATAAGAGTTATATCCTTCCAGTACAGGAATAATAGGATTCTGAGACAGCCGGCACTCACTTAGTATTATAATGTCGGGATAATCGCCAATTCTTTGCATTAAAGATAGAAGTCCCGAAAAGTTCGCGTTAATACTACGTATATTTTGCGATAGTAAGGTGATACATGAACCTGACACTGACAGCAGCCCAGAACACTCTTCGGCACTGCACTGTACAGCCTCACAGAAAGTGATATCAGTAAGGTCAGACAATAAGTCATTAACCGACCTACTAACTGTTACTTGACCTTTTAAAAGCTTTTCTTTTAATAATCTGTACTAAAACGCTGAAGCTAGTCGAAAATGATAAATATCGAGTGCACGTGATGAATTTGGAAATCCAAAACGAATGGTTGACAATGGGAGAGTTCTGCATACCGATGGCTTTAAAGTGGCGCACCTTGATCTATGAGTGGTCGCCGGCCCTGTTAAAATTCTATCTTAACGCCTTTCAGATGACCCTTCCAGACCAGAGTAACCTGGTAAGGTGGGGGAAGGCCACAGAAAAACAATGTTATACGTGTGGTGAGACAATAGGGACGGCTAGGCACATATTAGTAGGATGTAGGGTGCTTCTTGATAGAGGCCAATACTCACGCCGCCACGATAAGGTGCTTTTCATCATACGCGAAGCAATGAGTCTGGCAGTAGTTAGAGCCCAAAAAGGATTGACTACTAACAGACGTCATATCAACTTTGTGTCTGAAGGTTCATCCATAAAATCCAGGAACAAACCTTATTCAATCTTAGATACTGCCCCAGATTGGACTCTCCTAATCGACACGTATGAAAAGTACTATAAAATTCCGGAGGATGTTGGGGGGTTTCGTCATCTAGACCTGACATATTTCTTTATTCAAAAACGACTAAATATGTGGTCCTTGTGGAACTTACTGTACCGTGGGAAACAAATATACCGAAGGACCACACACTTAAGAAAAATAAATACTATGATCTCACAAACGAATTAATCAAAAACGGTTGCGTGGTTAATTTGTATGCAGTAGAAGTGGGAGCGAGAGGTATACCAGCTATATCTCTCTATAACCTACTTAAAGATCTAGGCCTATCGAGAGCTACAATAAGCTCATTACTAAGACGAATGTCTAAAGCGGCACTAGTAGGTTCGTATCAAATTTGGTTAGGCAGGGAGGGGAACTTGGGTAGTGAAGGTGAGTGTTGATGTACATCAACAAAAGGGGCCCCATCTAAACCTACACTTGGGTCGCAAGTCCCAGGCACTGTCCCGAGTTCCCAACTCAGCAACGCGATGGACCCGGCACCCGCACGGAGAATCCATGGATTGCTAAGAATATCGTCTCCCTCTGTATGGAAGGGTTGTGCAAAAAAAAAAAATCGTTGGCGTCGCTTTCTTTCTCGTCATTTTTATTTTTCCACATTATCTTCAACATCGTCACTACTTTTTAAACTTTTTCATAAGTTGTTAACTTCTTGTACAATTTGTTTCTTTTTTTATCAGCATAATCCTGCATGTCTCATATATTATGTTTTTTAGATTTTGAAATGTGACGTGACGAAATTAAGGACCCTTCCCACACCCTTGTCACACTTCATCGACTTCCTCCCTGCCCCTTAACGTGTGACGTAATTTATGGATGGCCCCCTACTGGCTTAAACTATACTATACATTAAACTACGTAGGCAAATACTTGCAAATCACTTGTCGCGCGTCAGTATGGACACCCAACCGCACGCGCGCCCGCGCCCGCCGCCGCTTTTAGTCTGGCCAAGCACTAAACGGACCTTGGGCTCCGAGGTGAAAGCCCGATTACAATTGGGAACCACCCTAAGATGACGATGACGCATAGAAAAATACTCCTAAGCGACGAGGCAATGTTGGTTTCAATTAATTTCAAACGCGTAAAGTTAGAACACCATAAAAATGTAAGCGTGGATCTTTTATGGCAACAGATTGAAGGGACGATTTATCTCTAAGCTCAAGGAAAATGAAGAAATCGAGAACGAAATTTGAAAGAGCTCATAATGTACTGAATAAAAACGTAGTATTTTTGATTGAAGAAAGCTAATTTCAACTGACTAGGGTACCTTTTCGCTCAGCTAATTTGTATTAGACTTGGATATTGCGTGATTGCCGCACACATAAAACTTTGTAGGTACACCTTGCGAATGATATAGTCACGGGCCGGCACACCGAAGTAAACGATTTGAATAATATTTCATATGAAAGAAAACTCGACTCAGACATAACTACTGAAGTTATACACATTTGGTAATAGTTTATTAGTAGGTGTTTTTTACGTGTGGGAAAGCCCCACGAATACCCCCCGGAGGGGGAGGTTATGACGGACTCGAACCGACTAAACCGCACGCCGTCTGTGGGGTCTAGTGCTAAGCCGAAGGTGAGTTTGTCGTGCGACATATCCCTCACACCCCGGCTGACTCAGGGCCATCCCTCTCGGTTTGTCCCTCCTCGGGAGGGAGGACCACGCAGTCCCCGACTCGCCCCCGGTATGGGGTTTTTGGTACATAAAGATGTTATGCTAGAAATATAAAAAGAATTTTCGAAATGTAATTTTAGAGTTTAGCAACTTTTTCATGAATCTCATCGTTTTGAATCTTGGCAAAATGAAAATATTTTGAACGGAACGGTGTATGACGGCCCCATCAAGATTTATCAACCTTACCTTTTATAAGCCGGCTAGCCGGCACATCGGCTAATTGCCGGACGAAGCTGCGGCACAGGTTTTTCTCTTTAAAATGGGAGGTCCACACAGTAGTCTTAAATTTCTAGCCAAAAATTCATCATTTAAATTTTTATTTTTAAACGGCTACCTGTGTAATGTGTAGCTGTTTTTTTTTAAGATGAAGCTAACTATCTAAACATTTGAGAGATAAGAGGTAGTAATGAAAATGAACATATAAGTAAATTAGACATTTAAGTGCGCAATAAAACTATAAGATTAAGTTTATACCTTAACTCATAGTCATAGTCATGCTTAATATAACTCTAACTATGCAATATAACATTTTGCAACAAATCCTCTAACTGCAACGTCATTTCCGTCCACAAACTACTCCCGAGCATGGCTTCACTTTAGCTAGTGGCATTATCGGCACTTGGGAGTTTGAACATAACCCTTTGCAGCATAGTAGGATTAATGCGCTAACGTTCATCCTGCCCACAGAATTATAATTTGGTAATCGATGATTGAGAACACGGAATGCATGTCATCAACAGAACAGAAGTAAGATCTATATCTATAGAAGTACTATCGTCGTTCGAGTTTTCATTCCGAACCGATTTCGCCGCTTTCTTTCAATTAACCTGAAATACATACAGAACTGTGGACAGCCTCGGTAGTGTAGTGAACGCGGCCGCTACGCAGGAGGCGCAGATTCGATCCCGCTCAATGCAAATATTTGTATTCATGAATATGTGTATTTGCATTGGTATGACCGTGCTTCGGAGAGCACGTTAAGCCGTCGGTCCCGGTTGCCATGCAAATATCGTTATCGGTAGTTGGAGCCCTAAAAATCCAACAACTGATCTAACTGCAATGCTTCAATATCTCCTTTGAGTTGTGTAGGTCACCTGACAGTCGCATCACGGAAAATATCGAAGTTCAGCCAAATCCGCAGTTAGACTGATAAAGAAGACCCCAGACTCCGACTTGAAAGCTTCCCAGTTAAAGCATTTTATTATTTGTTAGATGCAAAGTTGTACTTTAAGAGAGTATTTCAAAGAACATCTTGGAGCCTCCGTGGCGTGGCGGTAGTGAACGCGGCCGCTACGCAGGAGGCGCGGGTTCGATCCCCGCTCAGTGCAAATATTTGTATGCATGAATATGTATATTTACATTGGTCTGGATGTTTCTATGTATAATATGTATGTATTTACAAAAAAAAACGTATCTAAGTATGTTTATCCGCATTCTAGATTCCATAACACAAGCTAGTTAAGCTATGCTTACCATGGGTCTAGATAGCGCTGTGTGGAATGTTGTGGAATATTTATTTATTTATTTATTTATCCATCCATCCATTTCGTCCTTAACCTGTACTCTATATTATTTATTCGCCTTTTATTTTTATGCTTAATCCGATTCCAATATAGAAAAATTCGAAACCATCATATTTTTCGATCAACGTTACAAATCTAATACAGTACGACTTTCCGTTTGCTCGTGGAAAATAGATAATGTACGTAGAAGATGAAATACAATCCTATCATCTATCATATTGAATCCAACCTCTGATTTAATAACAAATGAATGAGTTATATTCGCATTAACTACTGACAGTGGTAAAAACAAAATGTTTGGTGAGTATACTAAGTATACTTAAACCATAACACCGCCAACCCGGGGCCATAATAAATCTTTCGAGCTGATCACCTTCGGATGTGGGGACCAAGGTGTCCCTTTCTAGTCCCTGGGTAAGGTGATACTCTGGGTACTTAGTGTAATATGGTCAAACAGTATCTCTCTGACGTGTTTGTAGTGAATATATTTATCTCATAAAAATAACAATACTTGTCAAAAATACCAAGTCTCGCAACTCAGTTCTACCGTGAAAAGTTATGAGATAATAGCTGGGTGCTCTAAGTGGACTACACCCCATATAATACCAAGTCGGTTATTCATTTGTTACGTAATTATCTAAACTAACAACATCTTATAATGACGATATCAATATGAAAAATCTTTAACGTTTTAAATAAGTACATATATTGACTCGGTAATCGCATGAAAACACAATATATCTCACATATATAAATTAGATAGTTCAGTGCGATTGCCAAGTCAATTTATGTATTTAAAACGTCAAAGATTTGCCTTGCCACCAGATTTGCTTAATTTGTTAGATTTTACCTACACTTGTCTATAAGACAAGTGTAAAATCGTGTGTAAAAAGTGTCTACACAAATATCATTGGAAGTCAACGGACCGAGTCCGATTCACACTATGAAAATCAAGGAAGATCGCATCAATCTAATCAATAAATTAAATTAACCCGCCTTAATCCACTGCTGGACATAGACCTGTCTCAGTGTACGCCATTTCGTCCTTCCGCATACAGTCTGCTAGGGTCAGTCAGTCCATCTTGCTAGGGAGTGCCCTACCTTCCATTTACCTTCTCGCGGTCTCCACTCTAGGACTTCGTTGCTTCAACAGCCATCGATCCTTCGACAGCTATTTCGGTAACTTTAATTCTTTGTCGGATGACCTCGCTGTGAATTCTATCCATTAGAGAAACTTCAAGCATAGCTCGCTCCTTAGCCCGCTGCGGATATGGACTAGCCCCACCGTCAGTGGCCACGTTTCGGCACCGTAAATCATAACAGGTTGGACGCACTGTTCATATATTTGTTTTCAGGTATTGCGGTAGGGGTGAAGCGAAGACTCGACGTAGTTTGCGCAAACCAGTTGGATCCTTCTGGGAATTTCTTTCTCAAAGTGTTTTAACCGAGCTGGATGACCAGCCCCAGGTAGACTTATTTTTAAGCAACTTCGAGCGACGGCCCTTCGATGACAGTCGGGCTCGGTGCAATATATATTACTTTTAAGAGGTGGTGGTAAGACCCGTGATTCTAAATTTTATGATTTCGACTACGACTTTGGATCTATATATATAAAAATGAATCCCTATTTCCATTGGTCACGCCATCACGTCTAAATCACTGAACCGATTTTGATGAAATTTGGTTTAGGTGTAGATTAGACCTTGAGAAAGAACATAGGCTACGTTTGGTCGCCGACATCCACGCGGGCGGAGCCGCGGGCAAAAGCTAGTCTCTAATGTTTGTATCATGTTAGCATCATTTAAACAATCAGTCTACTAGTTCGACTGATTAATTCAACAAATAAACTAGTATTCTACAAACAAACATTCATTTTCTCATTCAGGTACAACCACATTCGTATCCTTTTCGTTTATCTTTTTTATTATTTGTCCTGTCATGTTGATTCACACAGTTTGATGGTAAGCTTGGATGAAGTCCAAAAACTAAAGGTAACTAAAACTTTAAACTAACGTATTCCAGATGTTAGCAATATTAAAATGGTGCTCATTAGTTTGATAACCTTGCACCTTTTCATGCCTCGCTGAAACAAGCCGGGATTGTAAGAACAGGGGTACATAACATGAGTGAGTAAATATTCCTTAAGTCTTTATCGTACGACGATTGAGTGAGTAATTCATGAATATGAAATTTGAATATCCAGTTATGAGCAATATTCTTGTGCGGTATTTATATGGTAAGCAGACATTTTGAGAAGTTATCATAACCTAGTATGGTGCTGTCGGCTCCACAAGCGTGGAATTATAATACCGTTCCCGCAACACACGTACTCCAGGGATAAAAAAAGCTTATGTATTATTCCAAGCTATAATCTATCCCTTTACGAGTGATTAAGGAATAGACTGGCTCTGTACGATATTTTTTTTTTAAGAATAGTAAGTTCGTCCTGTGTTATTTGTAATATGATTGTTCATACACTTTCGCCTAAGCCTTCGGGGCGTAGTATAACATCCTAACGTTATTAGTTTCGCTATCTTAACTACAGAACTACACACTAATAACATGAAATCTGGTAGCTATTCCGTACTCACATGGTGGTGGTGGTTTCTTCTGGTTATTCCAAACCACCAGAATCTTGGCGAGGCTCGGCGTCCGCACCAGCTTAGTGACGAGCGCGAACAGGCTGTCGACCCGGTCGTACGTCAGTATGACCGCGGTGAAGCCGAGCGACTTCGAGGCGGTTACGGGCAGGAACAGCGGGTTCACGGGACCATACTGCGAGAAAGAAATAAATCAATCAATCAATTAGCCTATCAGAGTCCAATACTCGACATAGGCCTTTCCCAATATTGGGAAGATTTGGCCTACTATTTTCACGCTGGCCAGATGGGTTGGTACAGGATTTTGTAGCCTAGTGGTATGGGCAATGGACTGCTGAGACGAGGTCTCGGGTTCGATCCCAGGTTTTACCATGGCACACACCAATTAATTTTCGATGCTTTTCGAAGTTATGTGTGTATTTATCGCAGGTTTATAAGTGCCCGGTTAATGGCTATAGGCTTCGCCACCTAATAAATTGGGACCTAAACATAAACTGGCGAAATGTGGGTGTTAGCACCTCTACCTACCCTTTCGGGGATACAGGTGTGAGTTTATTTATGTTATGTTGCAGTGACATCGTCTGCGCATTTTTTCGTTAGTCGCCTCTTACGACATCCTTCGGAGGAGATAGTAGTATTATTTCTCCATCATCACACGGAGACATGTATATGAATAAAATGTTACCATTTTAACCGACTTTAAAAATAATCCTAATTCATCGGAATTTTTTTATGATATTTCCTAGCCGTCGTTTTCGAACCGATTTCAAACATTCTTCTTAGTATTAAGTTTTTAACGGACGGTCGAATATGGGAACACCCATATTAACTTCATTGGATATTTATTGGACCTTGGAATCCAGAGATACAGCAGAAAATAGGAAATCCATCTACCTATATCTATATTGTCTATGAATTGTCAGAGTCTGCATGACAAATGCGAGCACGTTTCTTTCGTAATACGGTATAATCCATGTCTCAATCAGACAATGCTATTTCTGCTGCCAGCTTTTCTCATAAATGGGGGCTACGCTACACACACCTGGGCTCTAACGTATTTTTTCCTCAAGATTTACAACAGCTTTATCATGTTAACTGGCTTTACGGCCCTGTAAGTCTGATGTGTGCCGTGACTGGCTTAGAATAATAATAAAAGTAACATTCCGTGGTTAATGTCCCAGTAACTCTATCGTTCCTTAATTACTTACCACTTACTCCTTACGTTGGATTGTCGGATATGAAGCAATATTGATGATGCATGCAGTAACTACTTACCCGGCTTTTTCGGGAAGAAAAGTGAGAGTCCAGCTAAGATCGGCTTGCCCGGCCGGAGCATGCCGATCTAGGCTGGAAGTTTGCTATACAATTGTCTGACTGATTCATTATTTTATTAGATGCAGAGCTTCTTCGTGCTACAAATTTGCTAAAATCGTGTCATCTGTCATAGGATTTTTTTAAGAAATTATTACCGGCTTAAACCCGGGTCGCTAGTTTAGTATTTCATAAACAAACGGTTTTGACTACTCTACAAAGGTACTAAATTGTCAGAACGATATGCGATGTATGCCTACTTTATTATACAGTTTCAGAAAACCTTCAGTGTCGGCTCCTTACGTATGCATGAGGTCTTCAACTTTTTGTTCAGTCAACAACAAGTTTACAAACTAGTCAACAATATAATATCAACATTGCTGATTCGTGGGATCTCATAGTAAGCCTTAAAACACTGTTATCCCTTTGGGCTGCGAAGGGTGAAGGGCTTTCGCTCTGAGAAAAACTTATACACGGTTGAATCTGATAAGAATAACAATGTTTTTGGAAATTATGAGGATAATATTCTCGTTATAGCAGTGCGCAGTAGGTATGTATGGAGTAAGATTAGGTACTATACTCTGTTTAGATAAGTATTTAACTAAAGACAAACAATCTTGATGTGACTTATACAAAAATAAAATACTGCATTAACTAATGGTGGTACAAAATAAACTTTATTAATAACAAAAAACTTTTAAAAATCTGTTGTAGGTAGATATAAAGCGAATATAATATTTTTCTGCTGGCTGGCAAGGTTGTGTAGCACAACCTGTGCTGACTTCAAAAGCTTGTATCGAGCAATTTTTTTTCTTTCTATGTTTTCTGTTTGCGCTTAAGCCCATGGCACAGTGCCCGATTAACGGCATTAGGCTTGCCCTCTTTTATGCGGAATCGAAAATCATAATGTGGTGCGGGTGCTAATATACCTCTGTCTACTCCGTCGGGTATTTACAGGCGTGAATATGTGTATAGTATTACTTAGGTTCACTTAAGGTGGACTTTCAATTTTAAAAATATTATTCGAAACTAAAGTCGCTATATCAATTTCTCTATAGTAGACCGCGCGCCAAAGTCGTTTGCATAAATTTCACAAAAAAAGTCCTACCTACGAAATTTCATTAATATAGTCGCTTTCATTCACCCAAATACCCCTCATTTATAAACATTTGGACTAATACATATTGCGATATTCTGCTGCATAGGGCTGTTGACAATAACTGAAATTCCGCAGCGTCATGGCGCCACCGCCTGGTATGCGTAGCGCGTGTCGGTTGTTTATACCTACCCGCGGAAATTATTCTGTCATGTCACTCACGAGTTGCACGACACTACGAGTACATAATAGTACACACTGTTAAAGGCAATTTATATGTTTCTATAGGTCTTACTGGGACTACAAGCACTAGATATACATCTAACTCGACCGTGATGCCAGAAATCGTATAACTGTAAACTGCATCTTCAGCGTAATACCGAAGTTGAGAGGTACGAGATCTTATTAGAAAAGTTTAACGTTCGTGAAGGCTATATTCGTGCCTGCAAAGCGCTCCAAAGAAATGTGTATCTAATAGTCTGGTGATTGGGGAATCTCCCACAGTGCACAGATTGAGATTTGGGTAAAAGAAGGAAACACGTTAATTAAAGACACGTATACAACATACAACATATAGGTATGCCTAATATGACAGTAGAACGTCTTGTCGTCGAGAACTTCCGGTTGTGATAAGTAAGTACTTAGAGGTGGCTTTTCTTAAAGCCGAAAAATCGTTAGGTCTTGTATAATAACACTAAGTTCCATAGTGTTTTTCATTCATCTTTCGAGAACCACTAACTTTCATCGCCTATTTAGAGCCCTTACATTTTGTTCGTGCTAAAAGGTACCCTTTCTTCTTTCACTAAAATACTAGTCCGGGTGTATTTGACAGTCCCCTAATTTATTTTTCATTATTTTGAGAAATATATTTAACACGGCTCCGCCCGCGTGAATGTCTATACTATGTCGGTATCAAATTTCTTAAAAATCGGTTTAGTCCAAACAGACAGACAGACTGACAAATATTAACCGCATTCATAATATAAGTACAGATTCCTTTTTTTATTCGATGTTTATTACTAGGTACTGCACGACTTAACTTCAAAACGGATTTGGATGAAAGTTGTCAAGGAAGTAAATTCTTATCATATCTCACCGTAAATATTAAACTGAGAAGGTTACTAATAGGTATCTATTACATAACCTTGGGCAGCTAACACGACTAGCCTGTCTTTGAAGATTCCAGTAACACGGAGAGACTCGAAATCGCAAACAAGCTTATTTGAACTTTAGAATACAAACTTTGTTTGATGTTTGGCACGAAGTTCACCTGACTTGTGTGATTGTTTTGATTTTTCCAGATTACAGCATATACCGTGCCTTGGTATGGAAGATATAATACATACATAATAGAGAAACACGCGAAAAACATAACGCTTTCTTAGCAGTCGAGTAATAAACAGGCGCGCGGAGAAAAGCGAGATGGTGACTGCTGAATTCGTTATTCATTTATTCAATATAGTATTCGGTTAGGTAGCACCGACTACTACTTGGTCGGTACTCGGTTGCGAATTAAAACTTATTTCTCGTCGCAACTCTACTTGTAAAATATCTAAAAAAGTTGTAAAATCGCGTGGATCGTAACGTAGCCTAATAAATTCGTCAAGCGTACCTACCTGACATTTAATTCCATACCATTCCGAGATATAACACACATTATAATTTACTCAGATAAGATAATAAAAGCAATGTGAATTATTTAATCTTAATGCATTGGTACCTATTGTTAAAAGTATTGATTTTTACTACTCCAATTGTCTAAGTAATAAATGATATTTACTGACGGGCCTACTATTAATGGCAGTGGGAATTGACAAAGTTTGTTATAGAGAACGAGCCCTAGATGTCTAACCTCACCTACACGACAAGTCGGTGTACCGGCAAGACAACGGATGAGACGCTGGCGTAGCTAAGCTTTCCTGTCAGAGATCAGACGTCAGACGGTAGTCGCGCCCAGAAAACTCGATATGCCAATCAATATTTTTTTAAATTAAAAACAAAGAACCCGACTGATGCTCAAAAGATCGAAACAAGCTTTATAGCAGACGGTACCTATTACATTTCATCTGGTTTGAGATTTGCCATTGGGTACCGCCTGCTACAAAGCTTGTTTCGGTCTTTTTAGCATGAGTCGGGTTTTTTGTTTTTAAAAAAATATTTTATACTTTTTAGTCATAACCCTCATGACGTGTATATTTTTGTAATCGTCTTCTAATTGCTTTCATTTTGCTACCCCACTTCATAAACTTGAGAGAAAAAAAAATTACCACTTACATATTGGCGTCAAAAAATATTTTATGTAGGTACCCAAGAATACTTGGGCAATAAATATCTTTCATTTAATTGATTGATTGAAATCCGTACGATGGATCAGAAGATATGAGGTAATAAATAAATATTACAAACATACATACAAGATTCGTACGTAAAACATAACCCTTCTTGACAGTCGGTTAAAAACAAAAATGGGACATCGAGTTCCAAAGAACAAACTTAAACTAAAACCAACTAGGAATTCTCTATGAGGTTGATGATGATGAGTAAAATTATTTCGTGTGTAAGTAGTGTCTAAAAGTAATGTCTCTGTCTACCCCGGAGAGACGTGACGTGAGTTTATGTACCTATGTATATTTATTAAATATTTTCAGGTTAGGTAGGCTTCCAAACGCAAAAGACGGTTTACCCTTGATTGTGAACTAATTTCAACTCCTGTGATTAACTTTCAGGTCAGCCGAGGTGCGAAGGATTATGTCGAAGACAACCTTACTTTCGGCCTAGCACAACGACCCACAGCCGACGTGCGTTTGGTCGACGCGTTCTATTCCAACATAACTTCCCCCACCGTGCCGGAGGGGGGTTTTTTTTACGTGCGGGAAATCCCCTCGGATTCTCCCCCCCCCCCCTCCGGAGCTTGAGGAGGGGAGGGGGGCCTGCGGTTTACTCGAACCAGGTCAAAAATGGGTAAAATATCCCGGTATTGCCGGTTTTTGAAGTGCAACCTTCTCTAGCTACTTTGGGCATTTTTTTTTCTTTGCGATAAATAAAAGCAAGTGTACTCGCTATCTGTTACCGTTCTGGTTAGCAGCGCCAAATGGAAAAATATCCAGTAGTTAGCAATAGACTATCTTCCATATTAACGTGATAGAAAGCGGGTAGGTACAAAATCCACATCCATTGATCACTGCGAAATGGCCATTTGTTTCAACTGTCTTAAGAACTATTCAGCGACAGGCACTACTCAACGAAAGATGTCTACATAAGAATAAGAACCCACGTCACTGTCGTCTCTAGATCTCCGTAGGTAGAATATTATGTACCTACTTACAATACAACAATGGCTCTAATAGCAAGCAGTTAACAACTAAAATACTGTAATGATCAATAAATGGTTGCTTTTCTGTTCTGCGGAGCCCGGCCGAGTATACAGAGTGTATTTTCGAAACGGGGCAGTAAGGGAATGTACCTCAACCGTTGTAGGTACAGCAAAAAGTTTTTTTTGAAGTGAAAACTTCTTTAGCGGCTTTGGATGGGTGTAAAATGTTAAGGAAGCGTCAGGATTAGTTGACCTTTGAACCGTAACTGACGACTGACGTCATACAAGATTAGGTACATGCTATGTATTTTGCAAGTTACAATTAGATATCGTCGTAGCTTAAACGGTAAGCACGTCGACTGTAAGTCCTTATAGTTTCAGATAGTATCGGGTTCAAACCACCTGGCCTTCAGGGATTTTTTGTGATTGTTTTTTCTTATTATAATTTATTACTTTTGGTGATTATTGTTTCTTTTTGTAATTTATTACTTTTTATGATATTTTTTTTCTTTTTGTAATTTATTATTTTTTGTGATTATTTTTTCTTTTTATAATTTATTAATTTCTTCTGACAGAAAATTAGCAGAAAATAAGTGATAGGTTCTATGATTAGCGCTATATTATAATTTATAAGTATGGTATGGTATGTTCTTTTTTATCTTTTACTATGTATATAATGAAGAAAGAAAAAAAGATAATGTTTTCACTTCTGCCGGCACTCCCAGAGTGCAACCCGTCTTTTTATATAGGACACGTCAATTTGACTTTACCTCGCCTGATGGTAAGCTGAAGGCAGTCTCAGGAAAGAGGGCTACCATTATACACGTGCCATGTAAACCTTTTTGAGATATTTTCAACTGTATTCACAGATTTTGGTAAAATCGTACAGCCAGCAAGAAAAATGCTAAAAGGTTAAAAAAAAAAATTGTGCCCATCGATCCTATTTCATGTGGGGGATCAAAAGACTCTAAGAAACCAATTTAGCTTTGAGTACTAGGAAAGGCAGAGATCGCCAAAAACGTTTACCATACATTTCAGCAAGAGAATTAAATTTTTACAGTGGTCAAACTATTTGGTCTCTAAGTGTTTTGATCCCCACATGAAATAGGATCGATTAGCAGAAAATATTTTTTTTAACGTTGGCATTTTTGTTACCTACTTACTGTACTTGCTGAATGCAGATCAAAATATCACAAAAAGTGAGGGAAGGTCTCCTAAGAACATTTTGCTGTTACTACAACGGTCACACACACCTCTAAGGTCACTCACCTCTTACGATGCTGCCTCTGCCCTGTTTCAAAAATATACCCTGTATAATAACTAGGTACTTAAATGTTTAGTCAAAGCATCATACTAAGCTCCAATAGGATAATGTTTTCTATTTGTAAATATTAAATTCCTACTGCATGCCTAACATACCCACAAATATTAATCGAGGGGGCGAAGCGAGCGAGAGTCTCTGTTTCGACAAGGTCGCCTATTTTGCTTGTGTCCGCATCTATGTCGGTTTGTCGGTATGCTGTCGCATTATTAAAACAGATTTTTTATACAACAAAATAAGACAACTTTTTTTTATTATTTTTACTTTTTTTATTAGATTAGATTAAGTGTGCCAGAAAAATGTGCAAAGGGAGCTCGCGAGGTCTAAGTTAGACTAGCTAAGAAATACTAGTATCTTTAATTGTATAGATGTGTGTGACTTTCAAGGTGTTTCTGTTTACAATCATCATTTTTAAGGGGCAAGTAACCTCAGGACTCCAATGTAATTAATGTTCCCATAGGTTGCGGGAACGGGATCAAAATAATACACGAGTGGAGCCGCGGGTCTCAGCTAGTATAATATTATGTATTGGAAGAAAGAGAAAATTGTAATGTAATTCTAAGCTCAATAGCAGATATCTAATGCGTTTTACCTACTTTTCTACTCTTTTGTCAATAACTGTTATTCATCCATCAGTTTAAACTTTTGTTTGTGTGACATCTGTACATTTTTAAATTCTTTGGAGTTCTCAGAAAAATTGGTATTGGACAGAATATCGAAGGTGTATCAGCCTCAAATCGATCTTGATTAGCAAAGCACTCAAAATGATCTTAAAGCCTCGATTTCCCCCCCTGCGTGTTCACTGATTGTTCTTATATTTGGTACACACCTTCAGTTCGGATCGGACAATACCTAATACAATTTGAATCAATAGAACAGTTTGATTGCAATGCAACAACACAATATTAGCGATTTGATTGCAATCAAGAAAAAAATATATAGATATTAAGATCATCTTGAGACTTTGAGTCAAGAACGTTCTGACAATGACTGTAAGGAATCTTCGTAACTGAAATTGGTATAATAAGTAACGAGAGACGATAGTGTTCAGAACATTGAGCGAACTGTAAGTATCGATTGTCTGAGATGTTACAATCACTGAAGTATTACCGGAGGTAGCAAGCAAAAGTTTTCAAAAATATTTGAATACAGTTTTGTTTCTTTAAAAAATAAAGGAATGTTTCCTTTAAGGGAAATTCTCTATCACCAGTATTTAGAGTATTTCCCCTCCAGGTAAGGTCAAAATCTTCCATCGTGTACAGCTATAGAAGCGAGCAGTAGGTCACAATGTATAAAAATAGTTTAACGGGAATTTAGTGCCACAAAAGGCAGAGCACAGTGGTCTAGCTAAGTAATAAAATAAATTATTGAAAATAAAAACCCGACTGATGCTGAAAAGATCGAAACAAGCTTTATAGCAGGTGTTACCCATTAATTTTCATCTGGTTTGAGATTTGCAAATGGATATCATTAATTTTATTTATTACTTTTTAGTTATGTATGACATAATATATTTTTGTTCTCTACTTCAATTTTCCTTCATTTTGATTTTGGGTAATATATATTTTTTACCACATATATTTTGGCACCAATACAACAACATAGCTTTTGTTCATATTTTATGTACCCAAGTACACTTGGGCAATAAATACCTTTCATTTCAGAGATGAATTATTGAAATCCGTATAGTGGTTCAGGAGATATGAAGATATGAGGTAGGTAAAGAATATTACAAACATACATACATACTGTAGTCCACTGCTGGACATAGGCCTCTCCCAATGTGCGCCATTTCGTGCGATCCTCCGCCTTCAGTGGGCTAATTGGTAGATTGATTGACATACCTACATACATACAAATATACAAGATACGCGCTAAAAACATAACGCTTCGGGCAGGTTAGAATTGAATAATTAAATTAAAAGATAAATTAACAACTTTGACGTATGAGTTCTCTATCTTTATGCTTAATTATTAGGTAGTTTAGTTATAATTAAATTGTATAATTCACATAAACGAAAATTAATAAAAAGGTTCATACATCTTGACTAAACAACGCAAGTTATGGAAATTTAAACTACGCTACGTCACGAATTTTTAAATTGAAGTACCACTTCCAACTTTTAAGTTATGTGGTACGACCCAGCCTTAAGACTTGAAAAGTTTTGTAAGTACCATTGTGGTTTTTCCGACGAAGCCTCACTATACAGAATGAAGAAATTAGTGACGCTCACATTTAAATTTCCAAGTACTATAATTTTATAAATGTACTTCATAATTTAAGGAGGATGTCTTCTTCAAGCCAAGCAACGTCATGCATGGAAATTAAAGATTATCCTAAGCTAATTTATTTCGTTCATCCTGCGGTTTTTGGTTAATTTCAGATGAAGCTCATTTTCCCCGAGTCTTAAGGATGTTCATCATTTTTCTTATTAAAAGAGTAATATGTAATTTTTAATCTGATGATCTAAATAAGTAATTTTACATGGTAACTTCTTGTATGGTTTTATTTTTTACCTACATTGTGTTATTATGTTCCATAATGCGGTTTCTGTTCCGTTGGTTTCTGTAGCAGGTGCCTGGTAGAAATCGTCCCGCAAGGAAAACACATTACGTCGTCTAATTCTGTCACCATCATCAACCCAGAGTCCGAGGTCCACACTTGGCCTGTCTTTTTATTATTTCTCTTCTAAGAAAGTAGTAGGATATTTTTTATCACTCCCAACTTTTACGTTTAATTAACTGCGACATATTACGAACACGAAATACTCGAGTATTCTTTACGAAAACAGTTAGGGTCAGTTCTAATCTGGCGGGAAAATTCTCTAACTTTCTTGAGAAGTCTCGCGTCTCGCTCGAACAGACTTTCGCATGGTCGAACACTACCGAGGGTGTTCGAACAGGCCCTCGATTCTACAAAAGCAAAACCAGTGTCATACTACGACACTGCAAAAATGGCTTTAAATTTTAGACTGTCTTTCTATACAATTAAAATCCAAAATGAAATTAAAAGAGTTTCATTACACTTTTTTGTTCATTCTCCAAAAAGCCATTAAATTTTGACTAACCGAAAGTCTATTCTGAAGTCTTATTATATAAGTCTTATAGTATTAAATGATATTTTTTTTGCAGTGTCCGTGGTATGACAATGGTTTTGCTTTAGCAGAATTAAGGTCCAGTATTGCTGGTATCGCGGCAATATTGTGGTAGGCGCTTGCTTGAACATTCTCGCGACGTCGCGGGCATGTTCGAGCAGTCACGCGTATGCTCGAGCATGCTTGCGCAGACGCGAACAGTGTATTCCAAGACGCACTACTATCTACTAAGTAAGATTTGTATGTTGCGTACTATTTCCCTTTGTCGAAATTGAATATATTTCGCCTGGTTTAGAACACCCTTAATATTACTCTACTTTATATACCGAACAATTTACTCGTGCCAGGAAATTAGGTTCTCTTTTTTGCGTCGTCGTGCCTAACTAGAGGCAAAATTATTAACAAAGGCTAGTGTAGGAACATCTCAATTTCTGAGAAAATGATTGTTAAATATAGTTTTTTTACGTTCTATAGTTTTTTAATTTGCATCCAGTCCATCCTTTGATTGCAATCTGCCAGGTGTTAGGAATAAAGCTTTATGTCAAGGTGTATACGTGTTATCTTTGAACTCGGTAAATCCGAATATGTAAACCTATGTTTCGGGCAATTCCGTAGTTCCCTGAAACGAATTTATTTCGAGCGGGCCTGAAGCTTCGGAACTACATTTCACGGTAACCCCCTAGGACTATAGACAAAGTGATATTCTATTCTATCCTGCCGTGCCCGTAGCAACACTTCGTCCCAGCGAGTGAAGTGATGCTACAGCAGATTACTCTGTTGCTAATTAGGAATAAGTTTTCTTTGTACACAATTTCCCAAAGAATTACAAAGGAATAATTTTTTTGTTTATCTGTACTGTAAGTAACGAAAGACTGCCCTAGTTACGCCTAATAATACTACTTTATTCATTGTTTTTGCTCAGTAGAATGGAATAGGTATTTCTGAAGTAGTATAATTGTATTTATATACCTATTTATAAGTTCTTGCGTCCATCGCGGACAAACAGAAAGGAATTCCAAAAACAACTACTAATGCTGTTATAGATTACCTGCATACAATGCTCACGCTAAACTCCCTCTGGGGTAGGCAGAGACAACAGCCCGTCATTAGGTAAATACTTCACGAGCTTCCTCTAAACTTTCAATAAACCTTTTATGCAAGCCCGCTGGTTTCGAGTGCTTCTGACCTGCCCTTTTTTACCACATCTTATTTATTTGGTCAATATATTACTAATATGTTCTGTGAGGTCGACTCCGGCTAGCTTGCACCGACCTGTACCTAAAATGGTGTATGTTTTGCTCAATCAATCAATCAATTAGCCCACTGCAGTCCACTGCTGGACATAGGCCTCCCCCAATGTGCGCCATTTCGTACGATCCTCCGCCTTCCGCATCCAGTCCGTCCCAGCCACCTTTTTCATGTCATCGGTCCATCTGGCTAGGGGGCGTCCTACCCTTCGTTTGCCTTCTCACGGTCTCCACTCTAGGACTCGTCTGCTCCAACGGCCATCGGTCCTTCGACAGACGTGGCCAGCCCATTGCCACTTCAGCTTGCTCAGTAGGTGAGTATTCATTGTAAGTATTCATTCTACTTATTCTGTTGCAAATTGAATAGCAAAAAGTACATCGAGAGTATCATCAAAACAGCCTCGCGTAAACTCTGAGTCCTGAACAGAGTGAGACGGTTTTTCACGCCGCCGGAGCAACGGTGTCTTCTATACAAGTCACAAATTCGTTCCTGCGTGGAATACTGTTAGCATCTCCGCAAAGTACTTATTAGATGCTCTTGACAGGTTGCAGCGACGGGCGGTCAGCATTATTGGAAATTCTTAGGTCACGAGTTCCCTTGAGCCTCTGCAGATGCGTAGGGATGTTGCTTCCTTGGCAGTATTTTACCGTCTCTACCATGGTGAATGTTCTGATGAGCTATTCCATTTAGTCCCACCCTCTCCTTTCCTATACAGTACCACGCGTGCAGGACTTAGATGTCACCCGCATACGGTGCAGAACATTCCTTCAAGAACCAAGCGGTTCGGTGACTCTTTCCTTTGTCCGCACCATTAAGACCTGGAATTCCTTGCTAACACACGTATTTCCCTCTTCCTACAGTCCCGGGTCCTTTAAGCGGGGCGTGAAAAGCATCTGATGTCGCCGTCAAGCAAGGCGTGCCACCATTATTAACATGGTACGTGCTTGTAATGGTGACCTTCTTTCTTAAGACTTTGCCATCACGCGAGGTGAAGTCAAATTGACGTGTCCTAAATAAAAAAGCGACTGTCCTGATCTCTGATCTCAAAAACCGGTGCCTCACCCGGGTAAATCTCACAGACAGTATTTATTTTGAGAGTATTTTTTGACTGTAGAATATACTGCTTCCGGGCTGGTTGGCCGTGGTCCATGTGAAACTTGCGTTCCAGACGTTTCGTCGATCACTGCGGTCGACATCTTCAGTGGCGCAGGGCCGGGCGACGACAACTTCGGAGACCTTGCCTCGCCGGCGGCTGACGTGCGAGTGGCGCGATGGCTTGAGTCACGGCTGTATTTATAGGCACGGTCGGAGCGGGGAATCGACTCACTTGATTCTGATTGGCCAAGCGCTGTGGCGCGGACGTTCTCGATCCTGATTGGTTGTTTGCACTGTGATACCGAGTGGCTCTCAGTGCTGGGTACCAATCTTTTTGGAGCTGAAATCCCTCGTTTTTTCGGTTAAAGTTGTTGGGATGCTTGAATATTTCGATGGCTTCTCGAAGCATACGTGGGAAAAAATGTGTTGTGGTAGCTAGAACTTTCGTGTTCTGAAATTCGATGGTATGATTCCCATCCTCTTGGGTGTGTTCTGCAACTGCTGACTTGTCGAAGTGGCAGAGGCGGCAATTACGTTCATGTTCCGACAGGCGGGTCTTAATGCTTCTTTGGGTGGTGCCCACGTATACCGAGCCACATGAGCAGGGGATTCTGTAAACTCCAGCTGACGATAGTGGATCACGTGGGTCCTTGACCGAACGGTGAAAATTCCGTAGCTGCGTCGTGGGCTTGAATATCGGCTTGATGTTACAAGCTTCTAGCAGTCTTCCGATACGATCCGTAATGCCACGAATGTATGGCAAGAAAGCCTTCCCTATCGGAGCTGGTTTTTCCTCATCCTGGTTTGTCTGCGAAGCTTTCTTTGGGTGAAGAGCTCTCCGTATCTCATGTGCAGAGAATCCATTAGCTTGGAAGGCCGAGTCCAAGTGGCGTAACTCGTTTTGTAGGTGTTGAGGTTCACAGATGGTCTTAGCTCGGTGGACCAGTGTCTTGATAACTGACATTTTTTGTCTGGGATGGTGGTTGGAGTCCTTGTGTAGGTAACGGTCTGTGTGTGTCGGCTTTCGATAGACTCGGTGACCAAGACTGCCATCTTCTTTCTTGGATACTAGGACATCTAGGAATGGTAGCTCCCCGTTCTTCTCAACTTCCATGGTGAATTGGATGTTCGGATGGATGCTGTTTAGGTGATCCAGGAACTTAGTCGCCGGCGAGGCAAGGTCTCCGAAGTTGTCGTCGCCCGGCCCTGCGCCACTGAAGATGTCGACCGCAGTGATCGACGAAACGTCTGGAACGCAAGTTTCACATGGACCACGGCCAACCAGCCCGGAAGCAGTATATTCTACATGCAACGCCGGCCGTGAAAGCCTGAAGACTTATATTTTTTGACTTCTCAAAAACCTGCGTGCATCGCTTAGATTTTTTAATAGTTAGGATAAAAAGGTTGAGATCGTCACGTTATTAGTGGAGTTACTTCAAATAACAAGACAAAAACTGGAATAATCACGTTTTTGTTAAAAATGTTGTTGAGGATAATGATAAAATCTGAGGAAAATGATTTTCAGTGAAAGGATAATGACGATGCGTTGAAGATAATGATAAGCTTGCGAATTTTTATAAACGCAGAGTAATAAATAATACCAAAACTAAATGCTGAATCATATTTGTAGTACACTTATATTTTGGGATCACTGGCTAGCCAACCTCCAACGTGAGCAGATGATACCGTTCAACACTCCCGCCTCCCGGCTCTCGTGTTATGTCATATTGACGTTTCATCCCATCACGATGTGGCCCGAGACAGTGTTGCCAGTTACACAAACACTACATCCCTTCCTTATTAAAAACTTTATTAAACTAAGAATTTCCATAAACATAACAACACAAAACAACTTCCAATTTGACAATCATACTACCATTGAATTAACAAGTTCTACTTCCGTTTCTCATTCTTCATCACGTTCTTGATCTTCATTATTTCTTCCTAGAACCGACTTCCATTCCCTTTAGGTTCATCTGGACAACTGTCCCAAATAGACAACTTCCCATATAGCCAACCCACCAATTCTATTTCCCACTTCACCAACTTCCCAATTCGCCAACTCCCCATTTCACCAACTTCCCAATTCACCAACTTCCCAATTTACCAACTTCCCAATTTACCAACTTTTGAAAGACAGACAGACAGACAAAAATTTAAAAAAATGTATTTTTGGGGAGCCCCTTATTTCGCAGAAAGAAATTTAATAGAATTTCGTTTCACAGAAAATGTTTCCATAACGTCCCATTCGCAAAATGTCCCATTCGCAAAACGTACCATTCGCACAATATCCCATTCTCAAAACGTCCCATTCGCAAATTGTCCCATGTATAGTGGGAAAAGTTAAAACAAACCTATCCGAGTCAGGGTACCCTGAAGTCCAGATTGCATCCAGATCCTTGCTAGCTTGCATCCAGATCCTTGCTAGCTTGCTAGCACCATGTTAGCAGGCGTTTAAAATTGTTTTAACTTTTTCCACTATACATGGGACATTTTGCGAATGGGACATTTTGCGAATAGGACGTTTTTTTTACATGGGAAATTTTGCGAATGGGACGTTATGGAAACATTTTCAGTGAAACGAAATTCTATGAAATTTCTTTCTGCGAAATAAGGGGCTCCCCAAAACTAAATTTATTAAAAATTTTGTCTGTTTGTCTGTCTTTCAAAAGTTGGTAAATTGGGAAGTTGGTGAAGTGGGGAGTTGGCGAATTGGGAAGTTGGTGAAGTGGGAAATAGAATTGGTGGGTTGGCTATATGGGAAGTTGTCTATTTGGGACAGTTGTCCAGATGAACCTAAAGGTTCCATTCACCTTCTACCTTCTTCAAATGTATCACATTCCTTCTTAATGTCTAGCCAGTCTCTTCATTCCTAACCGTTACATCCCCATCTTGGGCTTTCTCTACTATATGTGGGGTTGGTTTATAATTTGGAGTCAGTCAACTTATTTATTTTATCCATTTCTTTTATATATACTTTATCTCCTTCCTTTATTTCAGAGTCTTGCGCTCGTCTTTTTTTATCCTCATATTCCTTTCCCATTATTTTATCTTTATTCACTCTTTTAAAAAACAATTCTGACGGTGTTCTGCCAGTTATTGAATGTGGTGTTGAGTTATACATCATAAGGTATTCCCACAAGCTTTCCTTTATGTCCTTTTTCTCGATACAGCTAATTTTTAATCTTTTGAGTATGTCACGATTTTGCCTTTCCACTTCTCCATTCATTTGTGGCCAATATGGAACTGTGCTAAAAAGTGAAATATTGCACTCCTTACAATAATGTTTGAATTCGTCGCTGATAAATTGTCATCTATTATCTGTCGTAATGGATGACGGGTATCCTAATCTACTGAAAATCTCTTTTAATAGCTTTATAATTTGTGCACTAGTAATTGTCTTTGTCACTTTAACCTCTTTGTACTTACTACCTATAGTAGTCTATTATCACTAATAGGTAATCATTATTCGGCAATGGTCCCAACAGGTCCATGGCAACAACCAATCAAGCAGCCTCAGGAAGCTCACGACGCTTCATGGGAACGGGTGGGTTTGGCATTGCAACCAATGTACATCCTTTACAACACTTCACAATTGATTCTGCATCTCTATCAATGCGTGGCCACCAAACTTTGGATCGCAGGCGGCCTTTCATACCCACAATTCCAGGGTGACCTTCGTGGGCTGCGTCCAGAACATCTTTGATCAACTCTTGTGGTATAACCAGTTTTGTGCCTCTTAATAGGATATCCTCATGAAAACATTACTCGTTGCTAAATACTTTGTACCCTTTTGCAATATCATCCCATTCATTGCCATAAATGCCTTTTTTGACACTGCATATTTCTGGGTCATTTTTAGAGTGTGATATGATATCATGCATTGAAACTGCACGGGGCCTTGCATATTGTACAATTTGATGCACATGCATATCAGGCACCTCCAGTGGTACATTGACCGATGAATTCTTGCACAACCGTGATAAAGGGTCAGCATTATTAGTCTTACCTGGTTTGAATTTTACATTAAAACGGTATGTTTGTAATCTCAGCACCTATCTCTAAATCCGAGCACAGGGCTTTGATTTGGATCCAAACAATATCTCTAAGGGTTTGTGGTCCGTGATTAATTCAAATTCTTTCCCAAATAGAAATACATTAAAATTTTCTACAGCCCAAACTAATGCCAGAGCCTCTTTTTCAGTTTGGCTATATCTACGTTCACAATCAGTCAAGGAACGATTCCCGAAAGCAATTATCCTAGGTCCTTTGTCATCTATTTGAACAAGAACAGCCCCTAATTCCACTGGGCTTGCATGAGCAATAACTTGTGTCTTATCGTTGACATCATAATATCCAAGATTCTGGATTCCTGTTAAGCTCTTCTTTAACTGGTTAAATGCCTGATCCTGATCCTTTGTCCAGAACTCTTCGATATTAGCATTATTACCAAACTTCTTCTGTAGTAATACTTTCAATGGTTCAGTTAGGGTGGCTAAGTTTGGAATCCACTTATTTATATAATTTATTAATCCCAAGAAACTCTGCAATTCTTCAATTGATTTTGGAAGTTAAGTTAGTTATACTTTCCACATACTTATGGAGTGAAACCACTAGGTTTCACTCCTTTGGGTGTTAACTGATGTCCAAGAAAATTGATCTTCTGCGTCTTATATATGCATTTAGCTTCATTAAGCATAACATTATTTTGCTTTAATGTTCCCACAACACCTTTCCCACTCGTAAATCGTGTTCATTTTCTGTGCCCCCATAAACCAAAATGTCGTCTATAAAATTTATCACTCCTTCACACTGAATTAACATTTTTCCATTATTTTTTGGAATAATTCTGGGGCACATGTTTTTCCAAACATTAAACGTTTGTATCGGAATAATCCTTTGGACGTTATAAACGTAGTGATGTGTCGAGAATTAGGGTGTAATTCCACTTGGTGGAACGCGTTTATAATATCCAGTTTTGTGAAGTATCGAGCTTTTCTGATTTTGGGTAATAAGTGATCCATGCACGGCAAGGGATGGTTCTCTCTCATAATTGCAACATTGGCACGTCTCATATCCACGCACAACCGTAACTCTCCGTTGTCCTTAAAGATAGGTACAATGGGAGAAATCCATTTCGATGGTCCATGATCCTCTTCAATTATATCACTCTCTAATAATTCTTCTATTTTCCTTTCGATCTTTACTTCTATCGGTACTGGAATACGGCGAAAAAATTTTCTTTCGTCCATTATGTGACGATTTGTTTCAATATGAAGAATATAGTACTTGAGCTCCATGATATAAAATTATTATAAACCATAAGCTTCACTTAAAACAAACGCAAACGAACCTGTGTCATTATCCTGAATGTGCATCATTATTCATTTTACATAATGTCATTATCCTCATCGTGCATCATTATCCTGACAGTAAAAATTCAGGACAATGATGTTTAGAAAATGACGATTTCGTTAAAAATTTGTTCCGACATGTTTTGGGCGTGAGATATTTAGAAAAATGATTTATTACGGCATACATACACAGAACCTACATACTTTTATGTGAAATACAGAGAGTAAAATGCATTTTTACAGAATATATCAATGAAAGTGTAAATGACGCTTATAATGAACATTTATGGAGAATGAAATTCAAAGGCTTACCTGCTTAAAACAAACGCGCGTATCACCACCAAAGCCCGACGCTCGACTGCGGCACGCGGAGCGGTCAAAGGCTCGGCTACGAGTTTACTCCCCCCTCACCCCTTACACGATATATATCGAGAGCAAAAATTTGGTAGGACAATGACGCTAATTCTTGAAACATGAGTTTTTTATTAAATAACTGAGTGGGTATTGGTATTACTATTTAGAAAATACAGCTTGTAATATTTTAATTACAGCACAAATAGCAGATAGCTCAACGACGTCATATTTTATTATGAAATAAAAAAAAAAGTTGCGCGACTGCCGCGGCGACACAAGGAAAAATGGCTATTATGTTGTTCTTTTTTGACATAACTTTTTTCTTATTATTTTGTAGCCATTGTGGTCTTAGCAACATTTTCTATAATCATTTAACTAATAAAAGAGACATTCCTTTTAAAAAATCATGCACATGTTTTCGAGAAATACACGAAGACATTAAATTAGACCCCCTTAAATATTGACCCACCCATCAATCAGCCAGTGGTACAAGCATGTTGTTACAGTTTGCTCGGGCCCGAGTTATGGTGATGATTTCAACAATAAAATTAGTAAAAAAAGTTCATTTGTTCACCTTATCTCTCGAATTTTTCAACTAGCAATACTTATATATAGGTACTTAAACCTAATCAGAATAGTTGACATATTCAAGAAATGTAAGTACAAATAATTATGTTTAAGTAGTAATATATGTTTATGTACCTACTAATGACATTAAGATTGAACAAAATTACAATGGGTCATGTTATATAATCATTTTCATATTTTCGTTTCCATCAAAGAACAACTTCTTATAGTTGAATGAAATTTTGAAGCATTTACTATGCTAACTTTTTCAAATCGATTAAAGATCTGAATCCGATTTGAAAAAGTTAGCATAGTAAATGCTTCAAAATTTCATTCACTTATTTGGGCGGAGTCATCAAAAAACAATGTTTAAAAAACAATTGTTTCCGATATTTAGTATGAATGTCGGTAGATGCCTCCCACCGTCGCCCTAAGACGGTAGTATAGGAGAATTTGGATAGCTTCAGGTGTGGCCCGGTGGCTGGCTGGGTGGAAAGATCGTGGGTTCGAGTCCCACCTGGGCATTCACTTTTTCCTATCTTTAATCGAACTTCTTATAGTGCGAAAATCCCCTCGGTTACCCTTCCGCCATAGCTATATTCATTTAGGTATCCAGCATAGGGATCTATGGACAATAAGAATTTAATACTACTCAATGTACTCTACAAAACTATCAACTAGCTATAACTGCTGACCCATAAGATGTAAGGTCTATCGTAATATTATAAAGCTGAAGGGTTTGTACGGTTGAACGCGCTAATCCTAAGGAATACCGGTTCGATTTGGGAAATTCTTTTTTGCGTTTTGTAGCTCTTTTATTGAGGAAGATTATACGTTACATAATAGCCTAGTACGGAGAGTAAAATTGCTAGATAGAACAAGTTTATTTATTCTTACCCGGACTGCCGGGGAAGGGTTATATTTTTCGCGCGTATCTTGTATGTTTGTAAATTTTTGTATTACCGGGTATTTTTAAATGGCTGGATTTATATATGGGACTAGTTGAATAGGAGTAGTCGATAAGTTATAATTAAATAGTAGAATGGATAATTAAAAAAAAAATTCAAAAAAACCGCGACTAAAAAAAATACCTCCAAAAATGTTTGCTGTAGCACCTATCTAAGAAATTGCAGCAATCAAACCCGAACTAATAACTGAAAACAGCATCAAGATCGCACTAGTAGTTTAGGAGAAAAGTGGCAACATCGATTTACTCAAATAATGTTTGCTGCAACTCCTCCTAGTGAGGTGTCACCATGACACCCATTTAAGGACCTGCAACAATCAAACCCAAGCCTATAACGGAAAACAGCTGCAAAATCGAACTAGTAGTTTTGGAGAAAAATGGCAACATGTGTTTGCACAAACATCCTCTCTCACCCCAAACGCATATATATACCGTCTCCGTTCCGTCGCGGGTAAAAAATGAACCAGCCGACTCCAAAAAAGTTAACTTATAATAAACATTGCCTTTAAAAGACCGATGCCTGATCGCTTTCGGTTTACGATTTGCAAATGAGTCTTGTCTGGTATTAAACTTGTTTCGGTCACCGCTCCGATGGCTCCCAACTCAAAAAGGTAAGTCTACAGCAGAACCTCCAATTTCATCAGCAAGGGTATTGGCTAGAAGGTGTGGTTGGCTATGCATACCTACTTACTTATATTTACCAAAAAATGTTTTTTACAATGTTTAACCCCATTATAGAACCTATATTATAAACCAGCAGGCTATATTTGCTTTGGAACTAGATAGCGTTACACGTAGATCTTAGAATATTGTTGTTATCAAGACGACAACCAAGAAAAGTGGCAGGTTTACAGGTAAATACTTGGTAAACACGGTTTGCAATATACTGCAACTAAAAGTCGGGATAAGTACTTTTCACTTGGTTAAGGCATAGAATAGATAATAGTTATATGTGTTAAGGCAAGCAAAAGGTGCTTAGAAAAGTATGGCATCGGTAAAAGTTAATTCAAAAATATTTCCAATTTTTCACCGGAATAACTCTTGAATGTTATCTATAACTATTATAAATGGCAAAGTTTGGATGGAGAAAGGTGTCTTTCATTCTAAAAAGGCTAATGTGTAATTCATGATTACCTATAATCTGAATTAGACGAACGGCTACTTTTTATCCCGGGGATAGATTCCTGTAGGCCGCGGGAATGAGCACTCGCTAATAATATAACTAACAGAGAACTATTCTATAAAATGATTGTGAACCAACGAAACTAATTTTAAAGCCATCAAATTTGTTGCATCATTTCCCACCGGCGCCATTACAGGCAAATGAGGGTGTCGGGATGATATTGGATATCGGCACCAACCCATATACGAACAACCACACTTGACTAAACGCAATTGCAAAATAACATATCTATAGCACAGCTATTTTTGAGTTATTTGTTTGTTTGTTCGTTTGTGTTTTGTGATCTTACTGAAGACCAATTCTCCAGGGTCCAAGTTAAGCTGACTCACCATAAAACCATACATTTGCTTATTGCAGTCGCTCTCGTAAAAGCAAACTAATAAGAAGAGAAGCAGAAGAGCGTAGAACGGCTCCCCGGGCTTTGGATGAGACTGGTCTTGGCGGTCGAATGAAGAAAATTTGTCTCATCTGTTTTGTCTGTGTTTTATGCGCTATGCCCCCATAGTTTTTGAAGTTTTAATTAATCAATTAATGTCAATTGATGAAAGAATGTTTTTTTTTTTACGTGCGGGAAATCACCCACGGATACCCACCCCTCCGGAGGGGGAGGTTATGTCGGACTCGAACCGACTAAACCGCACGCCGTCTCTGGGTCGTAGTGCTAGGCCGAAGGTGAGGTTGTCATGCGACATATCCCTCGCACCCCGGCTGACCCAGGGCCATCCCTCTCGGTCTGGCCCTCCTCGGGTCTGGCCCTCCTCGGGAATGATATTTGGAACAAACACTTCTCGCAAGGTTCAACTGTTCTGTCAACAACAACTGTTTTGTCCTTTCTACGGTATACCCAGGGTCACATGCACTAGGCTCCTATGGAAAAACACGTTGTAGTTTTAGTAAGTCCGGTTTTAACCCCGTTGATGTGGTATATACTCGAGGGGGTACCCAGTGTACTCACCCGTAAGAAAGGCAAATATCGTAAAGCTTGCGGCGAGCTCTTGTCTGTGTCTGCCCCAGAGAATAAAAGGCGTAAGGGTACGTAGGCATGAACGTATTTCCCTCATTTTATCCTTTGTCATATTATCTATTTTGTGCCTTTGTCCATATTCAACTTCCAAGATTTATTCACATCCATATTAAGTTACTCTAACAAAAATCGTGTTAAAAAGAATCTACTATTTCTTATAGTCAGCTTATAGTCAGGTAAGAAGTCAACTTAGGTAATAACTACGTATTTTAAATCAAAGCGTGGTTCCCGGCAGAGTAGAATTTGGGCCACCCCTTCTCTTCTCGTGTGGTGTTGTACAAGGCGACTAAGGGATAGGGCTGATTAACTTTAACATCAGATAGATATGTACAGCCCAGACTCAGCCTCAGATTCATGGCTCGAGTCAACAATAGTGCCAGGAATACGGCAATAGGCTCACCCCCTATTACGTGGGACCGAATATTGATTGGTGAAATGTACCTAGGTGTTAATTCACCTCTGCCTCAACCTCCGAGGATAAAAGCGTGATTATATGTATGTATGTGTGTCGAGAACTGCATTGAACGAGCGAGCTAAGCGAGCGAGTCTCCGTTTCGACAAAGTGGCAGATTTTGGTTTAGTCCGTATCTGTGTCGGTTTATCGGTTCCGGTCTAGAGGGCGCATTTCTTACCCTATTTTTACCAAACTTAGCACATAATATATCTTCTTTGATTTAAAATACAACTTTTGTCGAAAGCTTTTTTGATAGGAGGGAAAATAAGGAGATGTGTGCTATCGCGTTATTTATGAACGGATCTTGATGATTTTTGGCTGAAACATCGTGAACATGATTCCTCACAGGATGTTGTGAAAAATAAACAAGTCTCATAAAGGTTGGTTTCATTATTAAAAAAAAAACTGATGAGGAAATGTGGCAAGTTTGCGTGAAATTTTTCATATGAACGGATCGTCATTATTGTTTGGTGAAAAATCCAGTAATGTTTATAATAAGAAGATACTTATTGCTGATTCTTTTTTTTTTATTCCAGATAAGGGTACCTGAAAAATACGGCAAAGGGTGCTCGCGAGGTCTACTACTAGCTATTTGTTTCATATAACTCATTGGACCGACGACGACGGAACGGAACCCCAGTACCTGTACATGTAAAGGTAGGTACGATTTCGTAGCTGACCACAACCCCAAATAATTTGGGAAAAGGTTCAGAGAATGATGATGATCGTACTGTCAATTGTCCTCCGAAAAGGTGTGTGCCAAATATTCGTGCACAATAATTCAAGGTCAAGGTCAAGTTGGTAAAATTTTAATTAGGACTAATTTAAACCCACCAACTAGCAGGCCAAAGTAAATAATACCGTTTGGTATAGGCGGCCAAATTTCGCTAGCTATATCTTAATCACATGCAATAGGGAGTGATCCTACTACACTGTCTATAGGACACGTTTCTGAGCACCGTCGTCCTATCAATAGTAGGACGAAACCTTAACCGAACAAATAACACTAGGTACACGAACCAGCAAATAATCCTATGGCATCACGTACATGCCCGCAAACAAAAGCTCAAACTATGGGTCTGTTCAGAGCAGACGCTTGTTATTCTATAAAATTTTAAGTTATATTATATTGGTTTTTGCCCACGGCTCCGCCCGCGTGGATGTCGGTTATCGGGACCAAACATAGCCTATGTCCTTTCTCAAGGTCTATTCTACCCCTACACCAAATTTTATCAAAATCAGTTCCGTGTTTAGGCGTAAAAGTGTAACACGCAGACAGACAGACGAAATTTGATACAGAGGTGGATTAGAGCTTGGGAACGGACATAAGCTACATTTTATCGCGAAAACGGGGGGTGGGGATGAAAGTTTGGCATTTTTGAAGATATCCTAATGAAATTGAAAATTGAAATTTGATGATTGATGGTAGAAGGGGGGGAGAGAATAGGGCTAGGGGATTTCAGTTTATACAAAAGTTTATAATTTTTCTATCGCGCAAAAGAGCTTAAAAGTTACCCCCTTTAGGGTCATCCAAGGTCATCAAGTACGTTTTTTTTTTTTTTGATAATGTCCCCATGACATTTAATATAGAGGTGAATTACAGCTTGAGAACGAACATAGTCAGGTAACGAGCCCAATAGAGAGGCAAGTAGAGATTGTTATAGAGGCGAGTGGATAGGCATATAGAGGTCAAATAGAAAGTCGAGTAGAGTTGAGTACAAGGGCGAGCAGATATGTGACTAGAGACGCCAGTAAAGAATCAAGTAAAGAGGCGAGCGGAGAGGTCAATGTAGAGGCAAGTAGAGATCGAATAGAGAGTTGAGTAGAGATTCGGGTACAAAGAAGCGAATGGAGAAAGTCAAGTAGAGAGTCGAAAAGAGAGTCGAGTTGATGAATGAGAGGAGAGTACAGAGGGTAGTAGAGAAGCAAGTAGAGAAGTGGGTGGAGAATTGAGCAAATTGTCCGCCTGATCAGAATTGACCCTAATACCACAGGTCGAACCAGGCAATCATAAAATTCAAGCTTGATTAGATAATATTAGTAATCTTTACACCACGTAATTAAACATGTACAATTCATACAATTAATATTAATTTAGGCCTAGTTATACGATAAACTGGAGGCTCACCAGCAAGGCGAGTCCGGATTATGTAACATGGTATAAAACTTTTGTTTGTGACATGTTATAGCGAAATACCACTCACTGATTAATGACGAAATCTCAGAAGCATAACACTTTCAAACTCCAAACTTGAAACTTTAGACATCCGCTAAGCTAAGAACAGATTTGAACGAACGAAACTCCACCCCTAAGGGTGTAAAACGGGGGTTGAAAGTCCTATGTTTTTGAAGAAAGAGACTTGAAATATAAAATGTATGCTATGGTGTGGAGATGTACTGTTAATATTTGCTTCGAAATCAACCTCCTTCTGGGGTTAAAACTAGGGATGGTAGTTTGTTTAAAAGTCTTGCTCACTCCACGCGTACGAAATCGCGAGCGGCCGCTAGTGGTAATATAACGCGCCCTTTCATCCTACAGGCAGTACAAATGCCTGCACACTTAATGAGATTACTAAATTATTCCTTGTATAACGCGTTGGTAAGAAGTCAGTTAGAAAGTAACGCAATCATCTGGGCCCCACATGAAGTTAAATATAGCCTCATGTTGGAGCGAGTGCAAAATAAATTTATAAGATTTTTATATCTAAGAAAATATGGAGTATACCCATTGTATCCGTTAATGTACCCGACGTTATTTGTTCTGGGTATGGTCGGATATAATGAACTCAAAGTTGGGAGGGAACTCACGATCGTTTCGTACCTATTCAAGGTATTAAAGGGTGGGATACAGAATACAGACTTATTAGAGCAAATCAGCCTATGCGTCCCGGATAGGTACGTGTGGCGGCGCCGCCGGCCGCCGCTGCTGGCGGTGCCGCGCGGGCGCACCAACCTGCTGAGCGAGGCGCCGCTGACGCGAGCTCTGCGCACACTCAACAACATTGCGGAGGAGATAGACCTATTCTGTTGCTCGCTGAGTGGATTCACAATGATAGCATTAAAAATAATTTGTTATTATAATAATTAGACAGATTAACACTATCGTATTGGTAACAACCTGTTAAGATAAATGTTTTCAGAAAAAAAATACATATATATTTTTAAATTGTAAATTGAATTTTCATCATTTGACATTACATTATTGTGAACTTGACATTAAATATGTAATTTTGACAATTGAATTGAATGACTAATTTGACATTGTTTATTGAATTATTATTTTGACATTGTGAATTTAATTATTATTTTGACTTTATTAATAGAATTATTACTTTGACATTATTATTTGAATTATTATTATTATTTCTGATATGACATGCTCATGAATAATATTTGAAATGGTAATTGTATCTTCTTTAAAGATTAATGTGTTCTGAAAATTATTATATAGTTTTTGAATAGCTAATAATGATTTTATTGAAGTTTTAATAGTTTTGAAGCATGACTGTGTATGAAATTGTAATTATTATAATTATGTTGCTACTCTGTCGCATTGGGTCTGCCCCGTAATGACACTGTATGTATGTAATGAATAAATAAATAAATAAATAAATAAATAAATATTATTACTTCTAAAATGTTGTAGTCCCATTGTAAACAATATCATGGGTCTAAAGTTATTTCTAACTTCATTTAGATCATTCCATTTTGATGTGCAATATTAACAGTCTACCTAGCTATATAGTGACGAACAGCGCGATAAGGAAAAGTTGTGGTACTTTAAGTAGAATATGTAGGGCCCAAATAGAATTTGAAATGCAAAAAAATCGTATATAGTTCAGTCACGTAGAGGATGAGCAAAAGAAGATTGGCGAAACAGATTTATGAAGCGAGAGTGATTAATAGGGGAGCCGGTAAGGGTCGACCTAATTTTACGTACGAGGAGGTTTTAAAGAAAAGGCCAGGTCCAGAGTACCCGCAACCGACGAGCATATATGAAAACAATCATTAAAGTAGAAGGTGTACTATGCCAGGATTGTAGCAAGTGGAAACACGTGGTTTAACGAGATGAGACTTTTAGGCGCGTAGGTATAGTAAGTTTTTTTTTTACGTGCGGAAAATCCCCACGGATACCCCCTCCCCCCCTTCGGAGCCGAAGGGGGAGGTTATGTCGGACTCGAACCGACTAAACCGCACGCCGTCTGTGGGTCGATGTGCTAAGCCGGAGGTGAGGTTGTCTTTTGACATATCCCTCGCACCCCGGCTGACCCAGGGCCATTCCTCTCGGTCTGGCCCTCCTCGGGATAGTAAGACAGTCAATAAATCGGATGGTTTTATAGTCGTTCCCTAGCGAAAGAATTTTGGGCACTGTTTCGATTACAAAATTGGCTGGAAGTAAGTGTTCATTTGGCAAAAAAGTAAATTATAATTTATGTGAAAGGATGTATGGGGGGGCCGTTATTTATTTTTCGGAGATTGATACTTTCAGACGATTGTGCTCAAAATCTTTCGCTCGGGAACGACTATAAAATCATCCGATATATTGACTGTCTTACTAACGCGCCTATAAGTCTTATCTCTCAGCGCATTGTCTGACTGTAGGTACTGTGAACGCCCCCATGAATGTAAATATTATGTAGCATCATTACGTCAACAATTCTAACTTACTATATAATTATTATTAATATATAATTAATGTAACTTACTAACTTACTAACTATTTAATGCAAAATGAGTCCCTAGCCCTACAGAGGGGAAACGTCACCAGCCTGATGGGCGCGTTTGTGCGAGTAGTAGAAAAAAAAAAACTCTTAAAAAAAAAAAACCACAACTTTTCACACCACGCTATCTAGACCCATAAAAAGCATAGCTTAACTAGCTTATGTTATGGAATCTAGAATGCGGATAAACATACTTAGATACGTTTTTATTTTTTGTAAATACATACATATTATACATAGAAACACCAGACCAATGCAAATATACATATTCATGCATACAAATATTTGCACTAATCGGGGATCGAACCCGCGCCTCCTGTGTAGCGGTCGCGTTCACTACCGCCACGCCACGGAGTTTCAAAAATTAAATATTTATTGTGTATTACATTGTATAACATTTTTACAAAAAAATGTAGTATTTCTTGTACGTGTATGATAAACTTAGGTAGGTACTATTATTTAATGTTTAACCGGATTAACAAACATTCATCATATTTGTTACATCAATCAAGCCGGAACGGTTTTGCGGATCTGGATGACATTTCGTACAGAGATAGGTATATTATAGCCCGGAATAACACATAGGGTAATTTATATCCCAGGAAGAGGTTCCTGTGGGTTGCGAGCAAACAGTAATACAGTAGCTAGTGCCGTCATATTTAAATAGATTGTCAGATTATGTATCGTGTACGCGTTCTATACACAGCAGTAACGAAATTAGTGTGTACTGTAATAAAGATGCACTCATGAAAGCATGTCAACATTTCATTGCAATAAAATTATCATTGATTAACATGAATTAACTGTATTATAGAAAGTTTACCGGGCTCTGGCCGAATCACTGCATTCTTCTGTCAAACAACGGTCTTATACCACAACCAAATACAAACCTAGACAGCGTACGTTTAACATTTGCCAGACATAGATACGAGTATACTTTACTCTGTTTTGAAATGAATGATCACCTTATTAATATTTTATTTATTACTAGCGATCCGCCCCGGCTTCACACGGGTAGTAAAAACGTTCCCGTGGAAATCCAATATAGTCTATGTAACTCAGTGAATGTAGCATTTCAATGGTGTTTTTTTAAGTGAAAACTTCTTTAGCGGCGTTGGATGGGTAAAAAGTGTTGAACTCGCGTCAGGATCGCTTGACCTTTGAACCGTAACCGACGACTGACGTTATACAATATTAGCTACAGACTGCCTATTTTGCAAAATACGATTAATAGCTTCGTAGCACAGCGGTTAGCGCTTCGTCTGTAAGTCCTTATGGTTTCAGATAATACCGAGGTCGAACCTGGCCTTCTGACACTTTTTGTGATTATTTTTTCTTTTTGTTATTTATTACTTTTTGTGATTATTTTTTCTTTTTGTAATTTAGTACGCTTTGTGATTATTTTTTCGTTTTGTAATTAATAAATTTCTAGTGACAGAAAATTAGCAGAAAATTAGTGATAGGTTCTATGATTGGCGCTATATTATAGGTAGAGTATGGTATGGTATGATATGGTTTGTTCTTTTTATCTTTTGCTATGTATATAATAAAGAAAGAAAGAAAGAAAAAGCTTTCACTTCTGCCGGCACTCCCAGAGTGCAACCCGTCTTTTTTTTAATCGAAATTTTTGAGTTTATTCATTACAAACATACAAATCTTTCCTCTTTATAATAGTAGTGTAGATGTAGATTATTTGTTTTGATCTAGATTTCATGAATATATAAAATTGATTCAAGACGAAGACTTATTTATGTAAGTTAGTTGAAATAGGACAATAATATAATTTTACTACATGCAATAAAATATTGACGTTATGTTCCTCATAATAGGCTGCGAAGTATGACGTTTCAGGCGCGGCTAGGACCAGAGGTCGTTAATGGCATTTCAGTCTATATATGTCTTCGGCCGGCAACCCCTTTCTTCCCGGCCTTTGTAGTAATGTACTTTTTACTACTACTATTTATTATTACTATTATATACTGAAATAATACGATTGCTTTATGTGTTGAATTTATTCCCGTGTATTCATTGACTGATCGATTGAAGCCGGCTCCGAGGCACTAGTTTGAAATAAATAAGTAAACTACATACATTACTACAGAGGCCGGGAAGAAAGGGGTTGCCGGCCGAAGACATTTAGACGGCCGAGCGAAGCTAGGCCGGACAGGTCTGAGGCAGGCTACCCCATATTTCCCGCCGAGGTATGTATAATGCTTTTCTCAAACAGGTAATGAAATAAACAACAAAAAATTAAAGATTTATTTTTAAAGAAATTAAAAGTAAACAAGATAGAAACTAAAATTCACGTGTATATTACTATTTCGTCTATTTTAGATTATTGATTTCTTGATTTTAACAGAAAACATTTACATTTATGTTACTTAAAAAAAGTATAAAGGCACGTTTCTGAACCAACAGTGACACTTTTCATTATTATAAATGTCAATTTGTTGCAACTAAATTAAATATTAATATTTCAATGTTTATATGTAGAGTTAAGAAAACAATTGATAATAATGTGTTATTTTATTAGTTATGTTAATGTGGATTTTTATGCAAAAAAAAAGTGCTCTTAGTACAAACCAAGTCGTTCATTGTTTTTTTAATTTTATTAAACAATAATTTATCCTCAGATCCGGTTTCTTCCCGGCCTATTTAATAATAAGTAATGTACTATTTCATCCTAGCGTCAATCCCAGTCACATTCGAAGCTTTCACCTCGGAGTCTGGAATCCACTTTTATCAGTCTAACCGCGGGTTCGGCTGAATTTAGATATATTCGAGTTTCCGTTTCTGACCTTCACAACCCATTGGCTATATTGAAGCATTATATAGACCAGTTGTTGAACTTTTTAGGGCTCCTACTACCCGTAACGACTGCCATAGATGTTAGTATGGTTTTTTTTACTTTTTTTTTATGACATAGGAGGCAAACGAGCAGACGTTTCGCCTGATGGTAAGCGATCACCGCCGCCCATGGACACCTGAAACACCAGAAGCGTTCTAGGTGCGTTGCCGGCCTTTAAGGTGGAAGTACGCCCTCTTCTTGAGGGTTTGAAGGTCGTATCGGTCCGGAAATACCGCAGGCGACAGTTCATTCCACAGTTAAGCTGTGCGAGGCAGGAAGTTTCTGGAGAAACGCACAGTTGAGGACTGCCAACCATCCAAGTGGTGAGGATGAAAATGTTGTCGCGTAGTGCGAAGGCGGAAAGATGTGGCAGGGATTAAACCGAACAATTCCTCAGAGCACTCCCCGTTGTACATGAGATAGAAAATTCAGAGCCAACCTACATTTCTACGCAGCGCCAAGGGGTCAAGCCGATCCGAAATACGGCAGTCGACAATTTGAGTCGCTCGTCGTTGGATACGATCCAGAGGGGCAAGCTGGTACTGAGGTGCCCCTGCCCATAGATAAGAACAGCATGTAGGGTTACCAGATAGAAAAATAAAAAATCCGGAGATCTCAGGACAAATATGGAGATCTGGTAACCCTATTCGTACGCTAACGGAGACCGACGTGGTCGGCGGCTTAACGTGCTATTCGAATCACGATCAGACCAATGTCAATACCCATATTCAGTTATAGAAATATTTACACTGAGCGGGGATGGAAGCAGCGTGACCCGTATAGCAGTCGCGGTCACTACCAACCCCCACGCCACAGATGCTATCATCAGATTACAATAAATGGACATGTATTAAAAAAACTCTTTAATACAAGGTAAATATACTTTAGACCTACTCTATACAGGACTAAATCATGTGTAATATGTCGTAAAAGTATTATTTCTTCAGATTTAACACAATACAACACAAATTCCAACATTATTTTCTTGCAAGCACGAACTACAAAATAACTACAAACCACGAGAAATATTTCCTCAGGACGATATTAAAAAGTGAATGCGTGGAATGCCGTGACATCCAAAGGAAGCGGGCGCACATGGTTACACTACTGTTTTAATAAAACAGCGCCATCTGAGACAGAATGTGACGTCACTTATTTCTCTCTCGATCTATGCGGTGAATTCAAATGTGCTTTATTACTTTCAGAGAACAATATGAACAGTAGGAATCGTGAAACAAAATCTGACATACATAAACTTTCTTGCTAGGCTATGTAGTTGTTTACTATTGATATTTTCTTATCTATACCTACTAAGAATAAAGCGAATAACATTATTTGTTTGTTTAAACGTGCTAATCTCTGGAACGACATGTACCTACGAACTCAGGCGGCTGACTCGGCCACTGATTAGGGAAAGGATGAAAAACAATACTTGTCAAACAAACAAGTGTCGCATTCTCAGTTGTTCTACTATAAAAATATCATTATCGTTTTCGTTGGTTATTAATTTATTCAGTCCCTACATAAGGGGCCTACTGTCTTAAATTTTTGCGTTATTATCTAACCTAACAACATCTAAGTGACCATATCAATATTAAAAATTTTTAACGTTTTAAATAAGTATAATTATTGATTCGGCCATGGCATGAGAATAAGTCCTCGTATTACAGATATAAATTAGATTTTGTAGTTAGAGTTAATATATTTATTTAAAATATAAACAGGTAGGTACATTGATTAATTAACTGCAAATATAATGTTGTTATCCTATTTATTTATATGGGATTACAAAGTTATTTATGCAGTTAATTATTCAGTGTACGTACCTGTTATAAAACTGGACTGAAATTGAAAAACATTTCAGTTTTTCCTTGATTCATACACTAGACTTTTGATAATCGGTCAGACAGTGAGTGACAAAATTAAGAAACTTTGACTCGTTGTAATTCTTAAAACACTGGTTAATATTGAATAAAATTTAAAATATACCGCTTTGCCTGCTTGGTTACTGAAAATTTAGGCTTCTAGTTTTATCCACAACAAAGTTATAGGTGGGCCCAAAATGACTTGAACTGCTTCGAGAAAAGGATGGTACGGCCCTTCCACTCTTTTGCTCGACTTACCGTGCCCAGATTCTGAAAAGGAGCTATTCTTCATAGGACTCCTTCAGAAAATTACCTTAGTATTCCGAATTTGATTCATTCCTATAATGACCTAAGTTTTTAATAGGAATCAGTCCAGAAATAGCTTAAATTTTGAAAACTGTGTATGTACCTAAAAAAGGAAATAAGATTTTCCAGCTAGAATAAGTATTATATTCTAGAGGAAAGTCGCAAAAAAGCCATAAAACGTGTAGCGTTTTTTTAAACATTTCAATAAAACATTAAAGCATCGGCACGTTTAGATAGAACACGCGTTTCCTCTTTCCGTCAATTGTTAAGTGTTGTCTTATTTCAGTAATAAGTTAATATTCTTTTTCTCAAACATGCTTGGAAATTTGAACATTATTTCGACAAAGTTCTTCGAGATAAATCGAAATTGGCAAAAGTTGTATGAAAAATATGAAAATATATATCTGTCGTGTTTTAGCGGTCAAATAAATGGTGTAGTCCACTTAGAGCACCCAGCCGAATAGCACCTGAGCGAATAGCACCTAGCCATGTCATTAGGTACTATGTAAACTAATATCTGTTGAGTAATTTAAAAATGGAACCATCTTGTACTCCAAACCATGGCAACCAATGAGGTAACTTATCCAAGGCATTATTGAAGTGAAAACTTCTTTAGCGGCGTTGGATGGGTAAAAATTGTTAAACTCGCGCGTCAGGATCGCTTGACCTTTGGACCGTAACCGACGACTGACGTCATACAATATTAGCTATAGACTGTCCATTTTGCAATATACGATAAATAGCTTCGCAGCATAGCGGTAAACGCTTCGACTGTAAGGCCTTCTGACACTTTGTGATTATTTTTTCTTTTTGTAATTTATTACTTTTTGTGATTATTTTATCTTTTTGTAATTTATTACTTTTTGTGATTATTTTATCTTTTTGTAATTTATTAATTGCTTCTGATAGAAAATTAGCAGAAAATTAGACAGAGTGACCCTATCACTAATTTTCTGCTAATTTTCTATCAGAAGCAAGATCTATGATTGGCGCTGTATTATAGGTATGGTATGGTATGGTATGTTTTGTTTATCTTTTTCTATGTATATAACGAAGAAAGAAAGAAAGAAAAAGTTTTCACTTCTGTCGGCACTCCCAGAGTGCAACCCGTCTTTTTTAAATACAGAACTGGCTTGCAAATAGAAAGCTGTTTATTAAGAAAAATAAAAAACAAATGAACATTTTGCCGCGTGAAAAATTACGGCTGTTCGTTGTTCGTCATTGATTTTTAAAAGTCGGTAACTAATTTAATTTTAATTTCCGCGCATTGTTTGAGAAATGCACTATACAAGCCTTGGCCACAACTGAGCGTTGCCGGACTCCGTAATGCGTATCTCGGCTGCGCCTTGGCCCGCACCCGCATACTTCACGATCGTCCGACAACACTACACTTGGCGGCCGCGGCAGTATTGTACTATTTCTTTTCAAAAGCACCAGGTAAATGTAAAAAACAGATGAATGACAGGAATAGTATTTCCACTACTGAAGAAAGTGACCATAATTACTGACGATTTATATTATTACTAGCTTGTGCCCGCGGCTCCGCCTGCGTGGATGTCGGTTATCGCGACCAAACAAAGCCTTTGTCCTTTTTCAAGGTCTAATATACCTCTATACCAAATTTCATCAAAATTGGTTCAATAGTTTAGGCGTGAAAGACGGAAAAAGAACCAGATACACGCACTTTCCCATTTAAAATATTGAAATGTATTTATTATTTAAAAATCAAATTTGAAACAGTCCCAAAGTCAGCCAGTTGTCCAAAGCAACTCTAGTTTACGGTATTTATCTATACGCCAGTCTAGAAAGTCTAATGTACCTACCTAATTATTGGTACCCGTTTATTAAATGCAATTAGAACACATAAAATAACACTTAAATTCTGTAACTACGGTACATAATAGTCTTTCAAGCACTCCATACTAATCGGGACATTAAACTTTATGTGATAGAAGGCTCCGTGTCAAAGAGATAATAACCATTTTGTATTTCAAACTTGTAACATTTAACGAAACTTTTCAATTAATGCTTGTATGAAAAGCCAACGGATTTCAATAGGCTACGTTATTCTACTAATTGAACTTTCAGTTTTGAAATAGAATTAGTATCTGAAAGCGCTACCCTCTAATATTATAACATTAATCCAGTGAAATTTTAAAGTAATTAGTATGTTAACTTTTATTATAAAAGTAGCTGTAGCCCGCGACTCCGCCCACGTGGATGTCGGTCATCGCGACCATACATAGCCTATGACCTTTCTCAGGGTCTAATTTACCCCTATATCAAATTTCATCAAAATCGATTCAGTGGCTTAGGGATGAAAGCGTAACATACAGACAGACAGACAGAGTTACTATCGCATCTATAATATTAGTATGGATTAAATCGGAAAAAGAGTCCATCTAAGATGGGTCTTCAACCTGGGAACAGACTCTTATAGGGGAATTACTCGGACCGACTGAGCTGTACATTCACCTATGTGCGACGGAATATTCTCACGAATATCCCAGAAGTACAAAGGTAACCCAGTTGGTTAGAGCGTTCCCTCTTTAAGGGACTGGTAACGGGTTGAAGACCGATCCGCTCGACTGAGGTGGCCGACAAGCACACGGCCCATCGGCCCATCCAATGGAAAGTGGTTACCGTGGTCTATAAACGTGTGCAACACCAGGGGAGTCACACTCGTTGCCTAATTGTTCTAGATTCTAGAACTTGGGTATATAAATATGGATACATCTTAAGAATCTAAACTAACCTCACTTGTAAATCAATACACAACACACATAAAAACGACACTCAGACGCAGGTTTCCACCTCAGGTTTGGTGGTTAGACTGTAGTTCCTGACGTAAAAGGTAAAATGAAATTCTTATTTCACTGTTTTCTACTTGCACTACAAGCTTTTGAAACCGAAACAACTATTGTATTATTATTATTATAAAATATCCTATCATTTCAGCGTAGAGTCAGTTAATAAAAATAATAATATGAAAGATATAAAATTAGACACAACAGGGTAGGTACACGATCACGCTGGGGTTCAAGCCCTAACCCAACATACGATGACCTAATAATTGCAATCTGACTCATCAAAGAACAGGTTTTATAGCGGTAAGTAAGCTCGGAAGATGAGGAATTTAGTTCTTTCATTACTACACATTCCGCGGGTACGGCGGCTGGTTCGTATTCCGGGACAGAAACTTATAATGTTTATATTATAAATATCTGTCTATTTATTATAAATATATGCTCGCGGTTATGTGTACATCACGACTTTTAGTCATATCCTTGGTTTTTTTTTATTACTAGCGATCCTTGGGGTGGTAAAAATGTTCCCGTGGAAATCCAATATAGCCTTTGTTACTCAGGGTGAATGTAGCTTTCCAATGATGAAAGAATTTTTGAAATCGACACAGTAGTTTTTGAGTTTATTCATTACAAACATACAAATCATTTCTCTTTATAATAGTAGTGTAGATAGTGTAGATGAAAGGTATTTATTGGCCAAGTGTTCTTGGGTACATTAAATATGAACACAACAGTTTTTTGGCGCCAAAATGTAGATATATAAATAATAATAAATAATGGTAAATGTGGTAAAAAAAATCACTCTATATTGAGTGGAGTATAAAAAGTATAAATTAAATAAATTTTTAAAAATAAAAAACCCGAATGATGACCCATTTGCAAATCCCAAACCAGATGAAAATTAATGGGTACCGCCTGCTATAAAGCTTGTTTCGATCTTTTCAGCATCAAATGGGTTATTTATTTTGAATATTTTTTATTATTTTCAGCGTGTAATTTTACTCCACAAACAAATGAAAACGTACAAACACGAATGAAGCAATGTGAACAAGGACGTCAAATAGCAAACATATGCACATACCATACCTAGCTATTGATGCAAACTTCCACATATAAAATGTTCTGCAGAGAACACAGCAGACGGGAGTGAATGATAGCTAATGTTCAAACGCGAATGAACTATTCTGAACGCCACGACAACAGAAGGGAATGTTTTTCACAATTTACGGCACGACACAGAGTAATAATACCTAGACGGATCTTTTGCTTTCGTTTGGTCCGTGTGTACACAGCATTATTAAAATGATTTTGATAAGAAAATTCGTCCGGTATATCATCGTTATTCCCAGGATGACAATTTCAATTTTTCTGGGAACCATAAATTCACGTTTAAATTTGATTTAAACCAACACTGTTAAGTTAAACAATTTACATTTTGTACACATTTCTCTTTTCTAATTACAAATAACACTGTTTCGTATCTTTTAATGAATTGTCTTTGTGCGTAAAGTATGTCAAGGAGAAGTTGTTTACTGTAGTGATAATATTACTTATATTCACTCTGTGGTGTAACTGCCATACAGGCATGTATGGGAAGTAACACCACAGAGTGAATAAATTGTAATGAAGAACTGTATTCACGATGCTCAAGTCGGATGTTTGCTCAAATACTAGATTTCTTTTCCTAATGGAAAATACTACACTACACTAAATACTAAAAAGAAATCTAGTATTTCAGCGAACTTTATTCTTATAAAAATATCAGTTTGTGCAGCAAATATTTGCAAGAACAAAATTAAATTAACATTAACAGTTAACTTGTAAAATTATCATAAATATAAGATTCTTATCACAAAGAATTGAATTATCATATCTTTGTTTGAAAAGAAGATTCCCATCGTCAACGGTAGTAATAGGTAATTGAAACGAAAAGGGACCATTACTGGTACTATAGGGATAATAGTACATTACTACAGAAGCCGGGAAGAAAGGGGTTGCCGGCCGAAGACATATAGACGGCCGAAAGAAGCGAGGCCGGATAGATCTGAGGCAGGCAACCCAATATTTCCCGCCGAGGTATGTATAGTGCTTTTCTCAAACAGGCAATGAAATAAACAACAAAAAAATTAAAGATTTATTTAAAGACATTAAAAGTAAAAAAGATAAAAACTAAAACTCACGTGTATAGTACTGTTTCGTCTATTTTAGCTTGATTTTAACAGTAAACATTTACATTTATGTTCATTATCATGTTACTTAAAAACAGTATAAAGGCACGTTTCTGAACGAACAGTGACACTTGTCATTGTTATAAATGTCAATTTGTTGCAACTAAATTAAATATTAATATTTCAATGTTTATGTGTATAGTTAGGAAAACAATTGATATAATGTGTTATTAGTTATGTTAATGTGGATTTTTTATGTAAATAAAACTGCTCTAAGTACATACCAAGACGTTTATTGTTTTTTTTTTAATACGCATAGTGGCAGAGTGTCGATGCCTTTGCCAAAAATTTATATGGAATCGAAATTAAAAAAGAGGACTTTGCCGGCCTTAGGCCTGCAAGGTTTGTATGAAATTCCATTACCGGCCTCTGGTCCTAGCCACGCCTGAAACGTCATACTTCACAGCCTATTAAGAGGAACGTAATGTCAATATTTCATTGCATGTTTGAGAAAAAATATTTCCAGTAATAACCATTATTAGTCAGCCAGGTTATTAATTGTTGTAATAAACGTTACGGCTTGCAGGAAGTTAATTGAATGGCGCCGTTTAGTTAACAGCCTAGGCGGTTAATTGAACGGCTGATTAAGCTAGTTGGCGGCGGCAGATATACCAGGTGTTAGGGAAACGCGTAAACGTGAATTGTTTTCCAACAAAATGCACAAATTATCCAAAAAATTAACAATTCCCATTTCTAAGGTGCAGGTGAACTGTGCTTATTTGCAATATAATAGCCCGGCGGTTTAAAACTGCACGTGTAAACGCCAAAAGTGTGTGACACTGGGATTACAACTTCAAACGAATGGCTTATCTCACGAACCAGATATCTATGGCAGACCGGTGACCCGCACTATATAACCTCGCTCTTCAATTGACTTTTACAACTTGTTTTACGATAGACAGCTGATGTCTTTCTTTATTCGCCATTTTAACAGGGCATTGGCTTAGATAGGAAATGTTTTATTGTTAAATAGGTGTTGGCCCCGGCTCCGCCCGCGTGGATGTTGATTTTCGTGACCAAACATAGTATTTTGTCCTTTTCCAATCTCTTATCTATTTGTGTACCAAATTTCATCAGGTTATCTTCAAAAATGACGAACTTTCATTCCCTATCTGTTTCCCTTGACCCCTTTTTAACAACCTTTTTTAGTTTAGCTCTGGAAAGAACATAGGTTCTCATCCCTGTTACTTACTTATTTTATAAGATAAATTCGGTATAGTTAAGATGTCGAAGGCTGTTCCCTAATGTAATGGCCTTTACTCTTCCAATAATGCACTAACAGACGCAAGTCAGTAGATCTTGTTTCTTTTGTCCTTATGAGTGCCACAGAGTTAGGATAAGCTAGATACGAAATTGCATATGTGCATTTTTTTAACACTATCTTATTTCGACTTTCGGTTGTTACTCCGGTTCTATACAACCAGTAATTGTGATCAAACATATAATTGATTGCAAGACTAACCAAGACCTAACCACAAAAAAAAAAAACACAAAAATAACGTACCGGCTTGCAGATGAGATTGGCCCAAGATAAGCTTATCTTGATTGACTTCTGAATCAAGTCGAGATCGATTAAACTAAACTGACTCATCTGTCTCCCTGTTCCATTCTACTTCTTATTCTATCCTTCGAATATTATAAAGGTGAAGGTTTTTTATATAGGACACGTCAATTTGACTTTACCTCGCCTGATGGTAAGCTGAAGGCAAAGTCTCAGAAAAAAGGGCCACCATTATATACATGTGCCATGTTAACAATGGTGGCACGTGGCACTCAGCTTGACGGCCTCATCAGATGCTTTTTCACGCCCCGCTTAAATGACCCGGGACTGTAGGAAGAGGGAAACACGTGAGCTGGCAAGGAATTCCAGGTCTTAATGGTGCGTCAAAGGAAAGAGTCGCCGAACCGCTTGGTTCTGGAAGGAATGTTCTGAACCGTATGCGGGTGGCCCTGCACGTGTTCTCCTGTATAGGAAAGGAGAGGGTGGAACTAATTGGAATAGCTCGTCAGAACATTCACCATGGTAGAAACGGTAAAAAGCCAAAGTAAAGTAAAGGTAAAATAAGGTAAAGTGCCAAGGAAGCAACATCTCTACGCATCTGCAGAGACTCGATGGTACTCGTGACAGTTGTGACCTCAGGATTTCCAATAATGCAGACCGCACGTCGCGGTCACCTGTCGAGAGCATCTAATAAGTACTAGATACAGGAATAGATTACAGTCTTGGTACAGGATTAGATTACAGGCTGCTTTTTATCCCGGGTGTAGGTTTCCATGGGTAGCAGGAACAAGACAAAAACTACACTACACGCATTATTATTAGAGGTATCGGCATATTTACCATGTTGTATTATTTCGAGTTTCAGATATTTCGGTGGTGTTGCAAACACCATGATCAGTTTCTCCGTGCAATTTACTACATACCGCGATACTTCTAATAATAATGTGAGTGACCATGATAGTTTAAATACCTATATTACACTGCACGCAGGTGAACGTGCTGGTAACAGCTAGGGTTTCATATAAGTTTGGTAGGAGGTAGAACACGGCGGTATTTCCGTCCAATTGACAGCCCGACTGGGTCATAATAACCTCGTGTTGTGTTGCCGGCGGTAAGTAGGGTAGCCAGAGCTCACTAGAGAGCTTTTTCTGTCAGTAGGAAGACCACATACTTGTCCTGCTTTACCTTCTACACTGAGGGCACAGAACATCTCTGTTCTAACAGGGTCGGCAGCGTGAGTGTAACGCCCCTAATGTTGCACACGTCCATAGGCCACGGTAACCACTTTCCATCAGGTGGGCCGTGTGCTTGTCTGCCACCTAAGTGGTATAAAAAAAAGTTTTGTCACCAAGTCAAGTTAGTCTAACAAATTCTCACAGGTGAACTTCTGCCTGAGACGTGATTGAATACATCATGTATCGCCTTGCTCTTGCTGGTATTTGAGTGTCGCAGTAATAAATTAATTAAAACTTATTCTGAAGTTCATTAAACAACTTCTGAAGCTGCAGAACTCCAGGTGACATAAATTTACCATTTCCTTGAATATTTAAGTTCACTTAAGTACTTAACGTCGGCGAAGAATTTTGGTTGACATATTACATCTAGGATCTTTTTAGCTGATACAATAAGTAACAAAGACATGATTTTCTGTTTAATACAGCTCGGAGTCGACCTAACTCTCGAGATGTATCTATCACCTTTCCACATCATGTAAAGCGGTTACCGTGGCCTATGCGACGCGTGCAACACCAGAGGTCACACTTGTGCTGCCGACCCTATACGAAACTTCTAATGCCCTTCTTGAAGAACTATCGTAAGCATTTCGAATAGATAGTGGTCCGACTCAAACACGTTATTAACATCTCCAGTTTTTTGAACCACGATACAATACTGTAAATTGCAGAAGTACAAAAATATTCACTAACTCCCATGAGGGGCTGAACTCCGAAGTAACGATTTTACGAACAGTCATTTGATGCGTCGCATATCGTGTGTAACGACGACACGCGAACACATCCCTTTTTCTAGTATTTTATAAGTAGATCACGCTACCAGTAATTTCTGACAGGATTGCTGACAGGTACAGAAAGTAATAAGCCCTTATAAGCGTTCAGAATACCCAGAGCTTCTCATAAGCACTCCAATAACGGGCCAAACTCTGTTAATCATCGAACTACGAACCTAACTTATGTTATTGCCACATTATTAACTTATTGCCACAGTAGAATAACTCGGAGCCCTATATAATGCTGGATTTTACTACGAGCAATTATTACAGGATATTGCAGTAGCGGGATGGAAGTGCGAACATGGAAATATATTCTTTCCCTATTATATAAGATTATTATACATATAAAATAATGTTTGGGTTCGAGGATAGGAAGAAGAATTGATTAAAATAGAGAACTGGCGCAAAACTTGACCAGTTGAAGAAGCTTTGTACGAACGCGCGTAGTTACGAAACGGATTGTCACTCAGAATAAGGGCTACTCGTAGCAGGCTTAACATGAAAGATTTACTATTCGGGTAATCGGTTCCATGGAACACTTCAGCTCGTAGGTATTTATACCCTATCGTAAGAATATCGAACTGACTTCATAACTAAATGCCACGTCTCTTAACCGTACTTCATGTTCGTAGTTTCAGATTCATGGTAGGTACCCTCTATTTCAATTATAGATTTTATGTTATAACTTATTTGTTAAATTTGAATTAATGGATCTGGATCATTTATACTGGAATATATATTATAGTACAGTCCGGGAATAGGGTTCCCCTGATACAGGAACGGGGTCGAAATTACACGCGGGCCTACATAACTCAGAATGAAGTTCTTAACTCAGTCATATTTGTTAAGAGTAAAATGGGAATTGCATGACATAGAAAAGTATATAGCTCGTTCCATATATATGAACCTGAATCGCGATATATAAAAGGCCCTAAAGGTATAAAAGTACCCCGTGCTATCCTCAAAATGCTTTACCATTGTTTGACTAAAAAAACATATGATAAAATGATCATTTTACAAACAACGTTTGAAAACTAATCATTTTACTAACTATTGTTTAATAAATTACTCATTAGACAAAATATTTATTAAGAAAAAATTCATTATGTTTTAACATCATTTTACAAATTGATTACTTATATGTTAGTTGGTAAAACAAGTTTACCCTTCAATTATTAGCTTAAATAGTCAAAAGTTAGTTACAGAAATGAATCTCTGCAAATCCGACTTCACGTGGTTTTGTTTACCCTACCCTTCGAATGTTATTTAAGCCCGCGCAGGCTCGGAGGGGGAGGCAGCCCACGAGCTGAGGAGCAGGTGGTTATAAAGCCCGCCGCCGTGGCTGAGGCTGGCCGGCCAGGCCGGCCAGCAATCCGAAGCTGCGGTGGTGGGCATTACAACCATCTGCGACAAGCTAGCGTGGGGCCGTCGGAGCCCCGCAGCGCCAACTATCTACTATATATCAACTAGGTATTATTATGTCAAACGTTGTTTGTCAAATGAAGATGTCTTTCGTTTTTTGTCAAATGATTGGATACCCCTCAAAATACATTCAAGAAACGTGTATTGCGCGCGTATAGAGCACATTTTGAGCACATTTCAGGTCCACGATATATACATACACATACATATAATCACGCCTTTATCCCCGGAGGGTTAGGCAGAGGTGAATTAACACCCACATTTCAATAATCTGTATTCGGTCCCACGTAATAGGGGATGAGCCTATTACCTTATTCCGGGCACTATTGTTGACTCGAGCCATGCATCTGAAGCTGAGTCTGGGCTGTAAATATCTGTCTGATGTTGAAGTCAATCAGCCCTATCCCTAAGTCGCCTTGTACGACAAACACCACATGGGAAGAGAAGGGGTGGCCCAAATTCTACTTTGCCGAGGAACGAGTAATACCTACCTATTGATCGTGCCCTATTAATTTTTCGTGGCGCCATCGCTAAGTAGGTAGGTACTTATCGTTTAACCCGTCACACTATATGTAGGTAACTAGGTAGTCAAGGACGCGGACGCGGCAAAGACACCAGTGTGCCTATGTATAGGTATGGGACATTCGTAATTAATAGTTAGTAGTATTTATTTTTATTATTTATTTGTTATCGATTTTAGAAACAATAAGTATAGGTACTGACTTTAGAAAAATAAACAGCTAATGTTAAGTAATATTTTGACTATTACTATAAGTATATATCTACCAGCTAAAATTGGAAATTACATTATTATAACAAAGTGACATTAGATATTTGTGTATTTACTGTCACAGAATATGTTCGAATCCAATTACTCATTGACTAAAATATTAGGTACTTCGTAGTAATGTCCTCAAGTTTTAATTGACATTTATCAGCATCTTTTCACTTGAATGCTTTTAGCTGCTATTAAATCAATATTGAATATATTTACCATCCCAACGTCAAATTAAAATAGATTCGCATGCGTATAAAGTTACCAGTCTGAAAAATAGAAACCAACTTACCTATTTACATTTTACCCTGAAAACCTGATACATACTTACACTGCACTTGTTATTTTTAGGTACGTTATCACTGTTCTCATAAATATTGTGAATAATGTTTTTTTTTTGCTTGGTTTGTGAAAAATAAGAAATTACTTATTTTTCACATCGGCTCATAGGTACGCTAGCCAGAAGAAAGAAGGAAATAAGATATAGGATAGGGATAGATAGTCTTATCATTAGGTAATTACCTGTATCGCTTTGCATGGCAACCACTGATAACTGAAAAATATAGTGTTGCCCCCCTTAATTCGAATCCGTCTAGAACCATGTAGTTCTCGTCTCGAAGGAACAGAAAAAGCCTACTAAGATGTTCTGTCACAAAACTACGATACAAGAAAGAAAGTCCTTGTTAAAGGTACTCTCACACTGGGAGTATTCGCCAGTAATGCAAAAAATCGGATTCGATTTTGAGTGTAATGTTACAGTACTGCCTTCTTGACTGACGAGCACACACTTGTAACGTAACATTTCAGATTCAATACACGTTGTAATAAAATATTAGAGATATTGAGCACTGTAATGCTTGGTTCGCATTATTCCTTCACCTATTGATCAAAGCTGCGTGTATTTGGCACCCCATCGAAATTATTGAGGACCCAAAAACTACAAGCTGATGGCACTGAACACCCGCTGATTGACGAACGAGGCTCTTGCGAAGGCTTTCCTCTCGGGGTTAGGCGGCTGATGCTCACGTAAAATCAGGCTCGGGCTGTGTTACCCCTCTTCTTCCTTGAACTATGAACTTATTCTCCTGTAGATACGTTTCAAAATGGCTCGTTATATATGTTGCCTAAAAAAGCCGCATAGCCGCTGCTAGCTGGCTGCTCTATCAGTGGGAATTGACCTTAACGTTACATTATAGGACAGGCGATTGCTGTAGATCAGCTCTAGATTTATTTTATTCTAGAATTTAATACACCCGTCTAGATTTCTTTTATTGTTCATGAATAATGGGAGTCATCATTTAGACTCAGCAAAAACTTAATTGAAGTTAGATTAAACTGTCTGCAGCACACGCTATGGAAATAGGCGACGCTTGACCTAAACACGGTTTTAAGAATTAAATTAAAACGGAACTAAGGAGCGAAACCTGTTTTTTCAGCTTTTCGATGTAATTCATAAACATATGGCGAAAGGGGACTGACACCTACTTGTTTATTTCTTATTAATTTAATCTATTAATTAAATATTGTGACTGACATTTATATGGTGTAATTCAAATTTGACATCATTAATTTGATAATTGCTTTAATTTAATTTTTGACATTTAATCATCTGACATTTTTCACTCTTATTCAAATAACGTTGTATAATCTATTAATTAATTTTAAAAAACATAATTACTTTTAAGGAAATTAAAATATTATTTCCCCAAACGTTAGGAGAATAGTTGAACCTGGTATACACATTTTTTTTAACTACTGACATTTATAAAAATAATTTTAGTATTTAGAAATACAGTTTGGAAAATAATTGTTATGAAAAACGGTCAGGTTCAAAATAAAAATAAACTGTGAAAAAGTACAAGTGAAGTGTATTATTCAATACGTGTAGTAGATTCCACCAAGCGCCATCCATCTCCAACATAAATAGACTTTTTGAGCTTTTTCCGTATTAATCCAGAATTAGGCTTTCAAGTGCAAATTTTGAAATCAGTTTTTGCCGAGTCAGAATTATTCTAATTTGTTTTTGTACCTTTAAAAAGAGTGAAGCCTACAAAAAAAATTAGAATGATTCGCAATCGTCAAGAACGTTTTTTATTTGCACTTGAAGGCTGGGAAAAGTATTGATTTTCGGCCATTCATATGGGGGGGTCAAAATTGTGTCCTTTTTTTTTGTCCTCTAACCGGAATACGTCGAGTTACCAGTAACCCTGTATAATTAATATGTTACATGTTCAGCAATAAAATGATTTGATTGGACAAACAAATCAATTAGACACATAATTATCAAGTGTAATAATGGTTACAAAATGCAAACAGAATACCTTAATAACTTCTTGCTATTACAAACTTATCTATGATCTATATTGAGCCAGTTAATTAAGTCGAACTTCGAAGGCTATCCATTACGACCCGTCATAATACTTCTCTATAGATAAGGGTGAAAGCGTTAATGTAAAGATTTTATCGCCATTCGTACTACTATAGTCGCAAACAAGTAAAATAGGGTCCATGAGGTCCCACCAACACCCTCAGCACTCATAAACATGCGAAGAAAACGGAAAAATTAAACATTCGTTAGCTTACTGTGCACTGATTTATCAATATGTATTTTATTTATATTATTTATGCACGATTAAAACGATGATGGCCTTTTTGAAGTGAAAACTTCTTTAGCGGCGTTAGATGGGTAAAAAGTGTTAAACTCGCGTCAAGATCACTTGACCTTTGAACCGTAACCAACGACTGACGTCATACAACATTAGTTATAGATTGTTTATTTTGTAAGGTACACTAAGAAGCTTCGTAGCTTAGCGGTAAGCGCTTTGACTGTAAGTCCTTATGGTTTCAGATAGAAGTGTCAGAAGCTGTGGCTGGGCTTCTGACACTTCTTGTGATTATTTTTTCTTTTTGTAATTTATTTCTTTTTGTGATTATTTTTTCTTTTTGTAATTCATTAATTTCTTTCTGACAGAAAATTAGTGATAGGTTCTATGATTGGCGCTATATTATAGGTATGGTATGGTATGGTATGTTATGTTCTTTTTATCTTTTTCTCTGTATATAACGAAGAAAGAAAGAAAGAAAAAGTTTTCACGTCTGCCGGCACTCCCGGAGTGCAACCCGTCCTTTTTTTTGTCGTAGGCACAGCCACTCTCGGCGGCGTGATCCACACTACCCCTATCCGAGGGCAAGATGGAGGTGTCTCCACATTCGGGGGACCATCTCGAAAACGGAGATGGCCTTGGGTCAGGTGGGGTGTGACTGTGTGAGAGATAAGCCAGTGGCAATCTCACCCCCGGCAACTAATGGCCCAAGACGTCATACGGTTTTTGTCTGACATAACCGCCCCAACCAGGCTAAAAAAAATACAGCAAGTCTAATAGTATAAGTATACTACTAGGTACTTTGGTTAATAACGTCAATAAGTGAGTAGACATTCATAGTTTCAGTTATTCGAATGGCTCGTAGCAACTTTTACTTAGTCTGGTTAATCGAGTCTTCGCTCTATATTAAACCACCTAAATAAATGCCCATATAAATATAACATCACCTAGCAGTACTTAGGAGAACCACTTACTTTCATATCATGTTATCATACCGTGTTACACGAAATAGCAATTAATTAGGGATTTGTAAGGGCGTGTGTAACCTGTCACTATCTCTTCGTATAGGTACACGTTTCACACGATCCCGTATAGTACCTACAGATATATTGCTATAATAAACTTGAAAACACGTATGAATAGACGTGGCCTTGTCCTCTCCTCTAAAATAGAATATCTCACATCATCCCGTGGTTATTAAAGGCAACTAATATCTTTTTAAGAATGACTGGATTAGTTTTTTACAGTTGGGTGCTTACATTTCCCTCTAACTAGTGTTTCACTAATGAAGGTAATTTTATTGCGATAAAAACATAATTAACTGGGTATCGTGTCGTGATAACCCAATTTGAGCGCTTTTTACCCGACTGCGCCAGCGAGGATAATGTTTTTTTGTGTTCGCTATTGTGACGACAAGTTTTATATGAAAGATTGTTTTTGAGAACTCCACGGGTCCTTATTACCATTAGGTTCAATCTCCACTGAAAACGAAGCGGGCCAGTGCGCGGCGGCCAAGCTTTTGTGTCTACTAAAAATGATCGCGAGCCGGCGCGCGCGGCCGCTCCTTTACCTTCAAATGACTATGATATTCTTCTCCCGTAGATGAGATTCAAAATGGTTTGTTATATTTTGCCTCAAAGAGCTATGTGGATTGGGGATTGACTCTTATGATTACCACGGCACAATCGGTGTTTATTTAACAGCAATCGATCAATTGGTAGCACAAGGCAGTCTAGCGCCAGTAGTCAACGACCTCCAGTTAATTACAACATTTACAACTATTCGACCTATGCTATGGGAAGTCGCGTTTGTTTATTATTTAGTTAGACGTAACTACACAACTACCTATATTTATGATATGAAATATTTAGTTAGGAATTAATAGTTAGATGTAACGTCAATTCAAAGACGTAACTAACAGATGTTGGAGCTGACGTCTATTGTTGAGGGCGTCTATAAGATATTGGATTTGTATTTATTTTAAATTTAAGCTTTTTATAACATAGCTAGCTTGGAGGTATACCTACAGGGTGGAAGATTTTAACCTTACCTGGAGGAGAAGTACTCTAAATAGTGAAGATAGGGAATTTCGCTCTAAGGAAACATTCCTTTATTTTTAAAAAGAAATAAGACGGCGTGTGGTTTTAGTCGGTTTGAGTCCGATGTAAATCCCCTACTGAACAGAGCGGCGGTATCCGCACGAAAAAAAAGTAACTTTATTTAAATATCGAATTTCATTGTTAGGATGCTATCAGAGTTTGCTATAGATATTAAGTGAAAGTGCTTTATTTTGTCAAATTAAATTTATAAATTTAGATTTCAAGGATTTTCTTTCATTTAATTTACCATGTTTGTTAGAGAGATTTGATCCTTATGATTGACCCTGTCGATGGATGATATAAAAATAAAAATTGTTATTTTTTCAGATTTTAGTCGGTTCGAATACCGGATATGGCAAGCGTGTTTTCAAAAATCTACGAATGCAGTTTTATTTCTTTTAAAAAAAATAAGGGATGTTTCCTTTGAGTGAAATTCGCTATGTCCAGTATTTAGAGTACTTCCCCTCCGGGTAAGGTTAAAATCTTACACCCTGTATAAGTACGGTCCTATCGGAGATCTTTCGGGGGCCAAGCCAACCTCACCTGCGAGTAACAACACCTGCTGATAGACGAATGAGGATTCCTTCTAGAAGTTAGGAGGTCAGACAGCAGTCATTTACTTCAAAGCCTAAATAAACCACGTCAGGGGAATGCGTGAAAGACAAGATCTCGGGCTTATTTGGCTACAGCGTTATAATGCTAGTAATTAATAAGTTGTTATAGTGTTATCAATTTGTCCATTTATACGTCCGAAATTACTAGGATTCGTACTAATTTACAGGCCATCCGAAAAACATTTGTAAGTTTTCTAAAAGTATCAGACGCGTCGCGTGTCAGGAATATCTCAATTAAATGGAAAATAAACAACCAATTAAAATAGAATGCATAGTTTAGGTGCGAAAATATTTTCAGTGGCAAACCTAAAAATATTTCCCAATTCCCAAAAATCCCAAGCATGTGTTACAATGACATTAAGGAAAAAATAAAAATTAACTTAAGATGTTTAATGTACCTGTACCACAGAATAATTAATAGTACTAACGTACAGAAGGATCACTGTGCAAAAAGATTTAATTAATTCCTGTCTTGCTCCGACGCAATACGGTGGAATTCAGCTCGCACAACATTAGGTACCTATAATTTTATTCACCTACTACTTCGTCTCTTTCTATCGCGTACCTCTTATCTCTTCTTATGCTGTTAGGGTTGCCTTCTTGTGAAGAAATGAATATTTGATTACCAGTCCAGTTAATATGTACCTGTTACTATTTTTCTACTTATGTGAAAATGACAACTTTAAACATACCTACCTAATATTAGATGAAAAAAGTATTTTATTACAATGTCCGCATATTTTAACATAAGACGATAAGCATACTACTACATTTAGTATTCTTTGCTACTACACTTTAGTGTATTTGCTAAATTGAACATACCATTTACGTGTTTAGTTACATGCTTTACGACGCAAACACGAAACGGCTTAAACTAGTCCGAGAGCCGACACCCAAAAATCATGTTGGTAAATTATTTTGATTGGCGCCAGCTGATTTAGCTGCGCTGATTTAGCTGTGACTCGCTGCGCTTTGAAAGCAGTTCATATTTGAATTTATATTATCGTTAGGAACTCGGTTCTCGGATACTATAAGCTTTGTTGGAACTGTATTTGGTTTCAGTTGTTTGATTGTCCTGATTGCAGAATCTTCAAAATGGTGGGAGCAGACTTCGTAGCTTTTAGCTCTCAAATTTTCTTTGCTTAGTAAGTCCTCTCGTCCTATTAAAATCAGCCGCTTTAGGCGCCTAAAATAAAATAGACAAATGGTAGTCAGTACGGAGCAAATACACATGTGCTTATGGTCATTGGTTAGAGTGAAGCAAACGGGGCACTGAGGAGCACAGTCACCGTAGTAGTCGCTCGTCGCCGTCACAGGAACAGTCCCCGTTGCAGTCGCCATAGTCCAGTCTCTATACAATGAAAATTTTTCTAAGTGTATGACAATCGCCACGCCGAGAAAGGTTAGGTGCGCCAAAAGTAGTAGGTATAACTTCAAAAATCATATCTCCTAAGCTAGTAAAAATCACTGGACATACATGGGGGTGGCTCAAATACTCCTCAATATGGGGCGCCAAATTTTTTGACCAAGAGAGCTCTCCACCACCACCCTGTATTGTCAAACTTAACCTTAGTTCTCGGTCTATATACCCGTCAGCCTAGCCAAAGTGCGCCAAAGTATCTAATTATCATGTTCAGGTAAATAATATTAAATATTATGCTATTCATTTGTATACCTATTAAATTTATTACTTCAGCTCTCGGACTATAAACAAAGAATACTAAATATTACCTATAAGCTATAAGGTACCTTTCGAGCGCGAAGGTTCATATATTGTTTAGGTAATGTGGCGCCTACTTGAATATAGTTAATGCGCGGAGCGAGCGCCGTGCGAGTTGAAGGTACATGCACCGCGGCGACCGGCCAGCCGCAGCCCGCCGCCGCGCCGCGGGCAGTCAGCCACGGCCTCTCAACGCGGAACCACGCTCGCTCGCTAAGCGCACGCACACTAGTATTCGTTCGTAGACTGTGTCCATAAACCTAATTCCGTACAAAGTGTATTAGTACAGATTAATAAAGCCAACATCATAAAAATACCTTCTTTTATTTAGGCGTGTAAGTGCATTAATTTACCGAGCAGCAACCGCCTCAGTAAGAACTAATAAATGACGGCGTTACGAAGGGACAAACATAAGAAATTAAAAAAATCGAATTGAGACCCTCCTCCTTATTTGAAGTCGTTTAAAAAGAAGGAACTTGGAACTGCAGAAATTACGTATGGTAGGTATCGTCAGTGGTACCTACCTACTTATAGTCAGCGCGCGATGCCCGTCAAGGACACTCGAAACCAGAAAAATACGTCGGGCGAGTGACGGCGAAGTACGTTAACCCCGATGGGTCCGATCCAATAACCCTCCCAATTCAAAAATCTAGCTGGCTAGGTACCTACCTACTTTGTGGTCTACCTATAAAATAAGTAGTTTTTGTCTAGATACGCATTCTGTCCGAACAGTAGTATTGATAGGTTGGGTTATGGGTAGGTAGGTACCTTAAAATTTTAAGATTTATTAATTTGGCATACTTACATTTCAGCATCTTTGGGAAGCGAGAAAAAAGATAAATCCGGTATATTTCTATTCGAATTCAAACAGCCGAACGCCACACAATATCGTCTGTCATATTTTCTTTTCTTGTCCATTCTAAGGTAGGTACCTACCTACTTTAAGTAGGCACGATCAAGAGAGAAAAAATATAATGTTTTATAAAATCCCAGCCGAGCGCGAGCATAGAAAACACCTTAAGCGTTCACACGAGCGCGCGCGTGATACTCGACTAATTTTTAATCCAGTCGGCCGGATACTTCGCTGTAGGTATATAACGGATGTACTGCGCGAAGTGAACCACGCCTGCCTGTACGAAAGTTTAAGACATACTATAGAATTGTATTAAATTGAGAATTGTATTGTATTGGATCGAATTGAATTGACCTTGACTAAATAATCCATACTAATATTATAAATGCGAAAGTAACTCTGTCTGTCTGTCTGTATGTTACACTTTCACGACTAAACCACTAAACCGACCTTGATGAAATTTGGTTTAGGTGTGGATTAGACCTTGAGAAAGGACATACGCTATGTTTGGTCGCGATAACCGACATCCACGCGGGCGGAGCCGCGGGCAAAAGCTAGTAATATATATAATTAAGTTTACCTAACTACTCCTCTCTCCAAACATTGTGCTGTGCCCGACAGGGTCCATAATCCTAACGTGATATTTAAATCTAACAACTGTACATATCACATTATGGAATGCAATAAATGTACCTATTGAGTATTGAGTATTTCACCTAAATGTCCGGGATTTTGTAAGTTGTGTCCAGTGGTGGCAATATAGGTGATAGTAGACCTATGGTGAGATAAGTCGCATCAGTGGTCTAAACTTGCGTTTACTTTTTAAATATGCATGAAGTGTTGGGTTCGATTTTTCAGGGTAGGTCAAAGCGATATTGACTTTCATGGCCTGTACGTTTAGATACCTACTGTCATAGCATAAATAGCTAGACATTAGTCGCCTTCACAACACCCATCGGAAGATGTAAGGACCTTTGAATTTTGTACTACCTAAATGCTTAGTGGTACCACAGTATTACATCTATAAGCCTACCAGTAGTTCGACTTCTTTAAAACTCAGTCAAGGGTCATGGTTGTCACAACAAAGGGTACTTTTATTTTGGAGTGCCTATGGTCACCTTCCTACTCCACTATCAGAACAGTTTCATGGTAGATACCATATAGAGAAAAATTATATTACAAATATTAAATTTTTAATTTGCTTAAATTATCGTGGTTACTGGTGTTACTAACGAGTAACAAATTCAAATGATTCACTTTTTCACTACAAATATTGCGAATATTACCGTATTCAAAGAGTGTTTAATTGCACAATATGATATTTTATTTCTAACATATTAGTCATATTACCTACACTTATCTACATATTCAGTGCATGAAAATTACACTTACGATAAGCAAGTGTATGCAATCAGTACTAATAGACAAATAACACTATCTCTACTTGTTTTCTGGTCATTCTTTGTAGTCATCGCACATAGCGGTAAGACCACCTAAGTACCAATTATACTTATTCGTATAGTGTACATGTTCCACAATTAACATACAAATGAACTTTACTTATAGATCTTTTTTAAATTGAAAGAAATAAAATTGTACATTGTATTTTTACAAAATAGTAGATTTCACTCCCAAACTGAGACGAAATTTGTTTAATTGTACGACCCATTTCGATCTCGAAGGCTGAGTTTAAGTTTATCTTTCTTCGGTTAAGTTATTTCTATAGATGAGTAGGCAGACCCCTTACAGAGAAATAAGGGGGAGGGTGAGAAGAAGATGAGCAAAGGAATGGGAGGCGAATAGAGCCTACGGTACTCCCACTACTTCCAGATGAATATATTTCGTACGGTCTATCAAATTGGGCACCCCTCTAAAAGTTGCTCACCACCAAAAAGTAGTTTTTTTGAATGTAAGTATCACCGCTTTCTTACGCATTAGAGTGCCAGGTACCAGGGTGCCCATGCCATCACCATCACGCAACTCAACATTTAGGCACTGTCCTGTTTTAAGCTGATTCCCTTTTCAAATAGCCAGGGTAAAGATTCCTTGGCAGTACCTACCATGCGATTACTCGATCAATTTACGAATTTTACGTTTATCTGTCAGGGGCTAATTGTAGGCAACAATTTCTTTAAATAAATATTTTTTTTAAGTAAATTTGTTAAATATTGGTTTGTACAAATTTCTATAGTAGCTGTAAATAGTATACTAGCTGTCGCCCGCGGCTCCGCCAGCGTGGATGTCGGTTATCGCGAATCGGGGTATGAAAAATAGATGTTGGCCGATTCTCAGACCTACCCGATATGCCCACAAAATTTCATGAGAATCGGTCGAGCCGTTTCGGAGGAGTTTGAGAACGAAAACTGTGACACGAGAATTTTATATATTAGATATTTAAAATATATACAGGCACGAATACTTACCTAGTCAATAGTAGTAACACGAAATATAATTTTTGGATTACAAATCACGTATGACGTATGTAGCGATGAACACAAACATGATCTCGATGGGTCTCATGTTCGAGAAACGGTGTTATCTCTAGTTGTACTTTATGTATATTGTATATTACGAATAACTGCTCGCATGTTGTACATATTCATTTATCAAAGCATTCGCTATTTTGCCACATCCATTTTTAAAGTGAAAACTTCTTTCGCGGCGTTGGATGGGTCAAAATTGTTAAACTCGCGCGTCAGCATCACTTGACCTTTGACCCGTAACCGACGACTTTGTAGGACGACATGACGTCATACAACATTCCTAGCTACAGAGTGTTTATTTTGCTAGGTACGTACGGTACGTACTTCCAACATGTTATGACGGTATTCTATTATCAATCAACATAGAAAATATAAAATAAATCTAACCTATTTCCTAATATCCTAACCTACTGTAAATATGAAAGTTTGTGAAAATGTTTAAATATTTGTTCGTCATTCATTATCACCAATTACCTATTAGGTAATTGATCATTCACTATCACAACGACTTAACGGATTTGAATTTGACTCTGAAGCGTTTTTCAAGCAATTTTCCGGAAGGAAATGACTGACGAAAATGCTGTTTTCATTTTTTTCATCGACGTCGACGTAGCCAACGACGGCAGGTTTCGTGGACATGTCATGTTCGAAACGACTACCAGCGCCCGCTTCCTTATGCATGTACACAGTTACACACATGCGGGCATTTTGTTTCGAGAAAATGGGATGTAATGTAGGTTCCTTACCTTCACCGCGCCTTGTCAATTCTTTACCTACCTACTACATGCGACAGAAAATAATGTGAGAAATATTAAACATAAGCGTAAGTTTTATTTTTAGTAGAAATGTTCACCTGCAATTCTTGTTCACGATGGTTATATTATTCTTTCAATTAATAAATTCGTATTATATATATATATATATATATATATATATATATATATATACGTAATATTCGTATCGCACAAACTCGAGTAGCTTTAGCGGTACATTAATTGAAGTCTATTTTGTAATAAAAAAAAGTATTAGCACGAAACTCGCATCATATTATTTGAGCGAAACAGACGCCCGGCCCGCATGCTTTTACACGCATGAAGCAGCGGACGGCCTTAAGGGCGGATAGCAGTCGTTTTTAACATTTTTGAAAACATTTATCGTCAAGTTATACCTATCATAGCAAATTAGTTATTAAATAGGCTAAACTGTCTAAGGACGTATTAAGACAGAAACACGATTCATAATATTTGCCTCGATAGAAATTAGCGTCAATGAATCATGGTTCTGAAATGACGAAAATCTATTTTACACTAAAACGCAATTATTAAATAATGACGAAGTTTGTATTAAAAACTAGAGCATAAAAATATCTAGGGACTGGTAAAGTTAAATTTTATCACAGATACAATTTTTTTCTAAAATCTTGAAATACATTAAGTCCTCTGAATCGCTGCATTCAAGCTCTCGCGTCATCTCTCTCTTGCTGGCGGACTTAATAGGTATTAGCATTGCGAAGAGTACGGACACAGTATAAATATAGTATAAATACAGTATAAATATAGTATTTATTCTGTGGCGGACGTCGCACACGCGTAAGCACGGTGCCTCATGCGTACAGTACGGAGAACTCAGTGTACCCTAGAAACAGAGTACACCCTAGAAAGGAAATCCCTGTGCGTCTACATACTTATGTATCTAGAGACATTCTAAAAGAATAGCCGTTCCATTCACCGCTCCGCTACACTTATATTAATGAAACGACTATAAACGACTGGATGGGTTTCGGATTATATTCCGCACAAAGATCACAGTTTGCGCCAGCATATAAATCAGGGAATTACCTGTGTTTCGCGGGCGGACGGTACGAGAACGAGACACAATAACCAAAATTCTATTTAATTGATAACTTTAAGTCGACCATTTAGGTACGCCGCGTCGTAGTTTTAATTTTGTTTTTTTTTCATCAATTAAATACTTCAAGTATTTCTTGCCGGTTATGTGACAGGAAGCAACGCATAAACTGTTGAAGAATAGGTAATACGAAACATCATAGGGATAAATAGATATTTAGTGCATTATTTATTGTTGTATTTTTTATACTAGAAAATTATAAATTATGCAAACATGTACTCACCAAATGTTCCGGCATATTCCACTCTTCATACATTCTAGCTGCCAATGGGAATACTTTCTCGTTTATAATTTCTAAAGCAGTCTTTGTAAACTTCTCAATGCTAGCGAAATATCGATCAAACGCCCATCGGAGCTGCCAGTAAAGTTCACCACGTCTCTCGTTACTCACTGAATACACTATTTTAACCAGACTTTTAATATTATCCTCTGGTAAAAAAAGAGCTAATTTATTCCAATCTATGTGTGTGCTAAACGGCATCACTACAGAGTCAGAAATCACTACTGGTATACACTGAGAAGCCAATACATCCATTAGTACAGATTGCATCAATCTCGCACTTCTCACTACTAAACAGAACATTCCCTCCTTCAATATATTTGGGTATTCAAAAACTCTACCCGTCGTGTATTCACAACGTTTACTGTGATCTGTACTTTCAGTCTTACATCTTCCCAACAACAACAAATCATTGGATGAAGAAGCAATATTCTGTAATTCTTCTAAATAATTATGGGGTATATTGAGCTGCGTTGAAATAATTAAATATTTCTTTTGTTCTGGTTGCGTGCTGTCAATAGTTTCTGCGGTAGGACTATACACCGGTATGGAGATGTCAAAACCATGTCTGAATGTCCATGTGTTGAATCCAGCTCCTGCTATAATAGCTTTGCTGGTGTTGAGATCAATGACTGTGTTGTAGTTTGGTGCCATACCCGGCAACATGTTGAATATGAGATGGTTTTCTCCATTGTTCCAACTGTTAAACAAAATATGTTTAAATTTATTAAATGTGAAATTAATTTCATATATTATAATCATTGGTGCAATTGTAGTTTCATTGTATTTGTGCTATTGTGTTACAAAGTAATAATCAGTACTTCAATATTATGTAATACATGGACTTACATTGTAAATATGACATAGCAAACTATTTACTACCTCCAGTGGGAGGCGGACAGAATTTACACATTATTTTTCTGTTCTGGTACAATGTGAATATTATATTTAGGTATGAGTTACAATTGTCCAAGAGTTAAGACCAGCATAAACAGCTATAAGCCACACGGATACCCCACCTCCCCCTCCAGAGCCAAAAATTTTTAATAACGAAGTTTTTAAATAATACATAAACATTAAAGAGATACATCAAGATTGTTTTGCATTCAGTTAAGTACCTAACTGATTGGAGTATAGGTACTTATCTGTCATCCACAGTTGTTTAATTTTTCCTTTTTTTTATTATAATAGGCCTATGTGTACACATGCACACATTTTAATATCTGACTTGTTGAAAATGTTGAAATAAACTCTTTTAACAGACATATTTTTTTTTTCTCTTTTCTTTTTCCATCTGCGATCAGCCTTTCAGCTATAATCAGATTTTGTTTCTTACAAATGGCATTATGAGATAAAGCACATCCTGTGATGTGTCATCTCCTACAGGGTACTAAGATATTCAGATGGCTGCTAGCTTTGTTCGCTAGACATATTTGATGTAATATTATTATATACACTGATCCTGATGTATCAGTTACTTTTCAGCAGGGTCATGGGGTTAAGCGATATAATCCATTAAAAGTAGTTTTATTTCAATGAGTGCTATCCGCATTAACATCTGACAGTACCTTGTTGACAATATACAAAAATACTCTTTTTCTTTAATTTCAAAATACTAACGCAAGTAATACTATTCATAATGTGAGTATCATATCGTCTTTATAGGTATAAAATATATTTGCTACTTACTGTGGCAGTGACTGCAGAACTTGTGAGACATATTTACTTGAGAAACTGTGTTGATTTAGAGTATCTATGCTAGGTACTAATAAACACGCCTCTTCTGGGTTAGGCGTATAATATTTACTATGCTTTATAGTATCTAATATTAAATAAAATTCTTTAGAAAACTGTGATATAGTTTTTCCATTTTCAGTCTGATATTCTCTAAAGGGATATATGTATATCGTTATCTTGTTGTGTCCTCCTCTTCCACATCTATATACATCGAAGCAGTCGGAGTATGTGCAGTTTTCCACGCGAGATTGAGCTTCCAGAGAACCAGCACTTATTTTTAACACTTCAACACTTTTAGGATCCAAATTCACAGCTTGATACACATCTATCCGCGGTGAACTACTTGTAAACGCGTTAAACACCACAGTTAACACTAAAGATATCACTATAAACAAAAGCAATCCAACGAAGAACCTATGATACAAGATCTTCCTATACGATATATACTTTGAATGCTTGCCCGTTTTCAGAAGCCACTCCGCAGCCATTTGTGATTTCGACCGTTAAATTAATCTTCTTAATTTATATATGGCACCCATTATTAAAAAAATCAACTATTTCTCATTCAAAAATTAATGAAAGTACAAAACACGATATCACTGCTTTGCGACGAGAAACTGACGCAGTGAGTGAGGAGATTGACTTGACAGCCTCCTGCCTGGTTGATAGTAGTGTTGTAACCGTTGTACAAGAACTGATTTAATGTTCGAATCGATAAGAGTCTTATTTTCAGTAAAAGTATCGATAGCTTGCTCACTGTAGAAGCTGTGCGACCGACCTGAACCGGAAAGCTGTCGGACCGGACGATGTCCCCATAGAGGCTTGAAGGGCAATGGATGCCCGTGGTGAGAGCATCCTGACAAACCTTTATAACCGCGTACTCCTCACCGGTAGGATCCCGAACCAGTGGAAGCTGAGTATTATTACGCCAGTCTTCAAGGGCAAGGGATCGGGCAGGAGTGTGGCAGCTACCGCGGTTTAAAGATTATGTCCCAAACCATGAAGCTCTATGAAAGGATAATCGACACCCGTATCCGACAGGAGAGTGCACTCTTGGAGTGTCGTCCCGGGGTTTCGTTCCAGGCACGGGATCATGGACCCGGTGTTCGCCCTAAGGATTGTCAGGGGAAATATAGGTCGAAGAACACTCCCCTGCACTGCCTATTTCTAGACATGCAGAATGCCTTCGACTGTGTTCCTCGCGTGGTGATCTGGAAGGCATTGCGGTCCAAGGGAATCCCAGAGGCCTACATTGACACCGTCCGAGACATGTTCCTCGATTCCGGTTCCGTGGTTCGGTCCGCTGTTGGCGACATGAAAACCTTCACCATCACCGTCGGGTTAAACCAAGAATCCGTACTCAGGCCTTACCTGTTCATCTTGATGTTGGACGTTTTGTCAGACAGCATCAGAAACTCGCATGAGCAGCCTCCAAGGTTGCTCATGTATGCTGATGACATTGCGCTGAAGGACGCGGACAAGAATAGATTGGTGCCACGCGTGAAATCCACGCGCTTGAGAATGGCGGCCTGAGGCTAAATGTGGCGAAGACAGAATACTTGGCGTTAAACTCAACAGATCCCACATCCGTCCGCACAGGCGATGACTTGGTCGAGCGCACGGACCAGGTTAAGTACCTGGGATCTGTACTTCACGTGACTGGTGACATCGACTGCGCCGTCAAGGCACGTATTGCTGCCGCGTGGGCCAAATGGCGTGATATGACTGGCGTCATATGCGATTCTAAAATGCCAGTCAGGTTGAAGGGACAGGTCTATAAGACGATCATTAGGCCTGTCCTTTTACACGGCTGTGAGGCGTGGCCGCTGTTGGAGCGACACAAGAAGGAGCTGCGTGTCACGGAGATGAAAATGCAGCGTTGGATGTGAGGAGTCACGTGTAAGGATCGCGTGAGGAACTCTCGCATCCGCGGCCACCTTCATGTCCGTGACATCGTAGATAAAATGAAAGACAGTCGCCTTCGCTGGCGTGGCCACGTCTTGCGCCAACAGCCATGCTACGTGGGTAGCAAATGCCTGGCAAGGGGTGCCCTCGCCGGGTCCAGGTAGAGGGGTAGGTCCACCTGGCGTGACGTCGTGCAGGGTGACATGTGTGCAAATGGTCTCACTACCATGGACGCCCAAGATCGTGCAAAGTGCAGGAGAAAGAGTCGGAAGGTGGACCCCGAGCTCCGAGGGCATCTTGGTCTCGGATGCAATTGGGACAACGTCTAAATGTCGATAATGTCTTGTCGATGATGAGTTTGAGCACTGCTAAAAATTACAAAAAGCACTATTGTTGCTGTGACTGTGATTATTATATTGTTGCTGTGACAAATAAAAATAAACTAAAGTGGTTCTAAAGTAAAAAAGCTCTAAAGTGGTGTGTGTTGCTAAAGCCAAAAAGCTGTTAATTTCATGTTATTCATAAATTCATAACATAATACTGAACATAGTATTCTTAACATTAAGCATTTTGATCAGTTCAACGTACATTCGAGTCAAATCAATACAAGTAATACAACTTTATGTATTTTGAATGAGGTCACAGAAGGGTACAGTCAACAAAGGAGATAGTGTTGCACTTTTCATATAAAGTTGCATTGTATGTTAAGGTGCAACCATTTTCGCGACCTTTGTCAAGAGGCTTAAATATCACAGTCAACTTGAGAACGTGATAATTTTTCAAATTGCTTTTCGTTTTGCGTAGGGAGTGTAGAGAATTCTTCAACAACTTCTCTATGATTCGTGGACTCCTTGATTGAACTGATAGGCAGTTTGTTCTATGTTGTCAAATTAACTCTATTTTCTGTCAAATGTCTATACATTTGTATCTGGCAGAATTTGTGTAATTACTTGGAACTGTGGCCAGCCAGGGATCCCATGACAGGTTGAGTATACTCTCTTATTTACTAGTATTAAGATTAGAAGACCCTATTCTGAAAGGGAAAAATTCTCCTCTTTATCACATCGTATCTCCATGCCTGTACAGGAACGAAGAGTGATCATGTAGCTATTGCTATGGCGTGGCTCAATCTGTACCGATACCTTATGTGGTAACGAAGTCCTCGTATCATATAGGGATACGTTGTGTCATTTAGTTGACCAGTGTCATGTAGTTGGCTGAAGGGATCTTATTCTGCTTGTGCTCATATAATGACAATTATTTGGTCCATAACCTGGACGAGATTTGAAGCCAATATTAGTCCATTAGCACAGTTTTTAGACTACATTCTGTTAACATATCTCAGAATTACAAAAAATAATAATCAGAATGGCTGTTTTTTTTAACACGAACCCCCTAAATGTACTTGTCAATGAAAGGTGGTGTGTGAACCCGGATACAACTTTATTAGTCAATTTTTTTAGTTGTTAGTGTGAGGTACAAGTTCCATATCACATTTGGTTAAAAAGCAGTTGTCCACGCTTAGCCAAAATCTCTAATAAAATGGATCATGTCCATTTTAAGTTTCTTTCTTAATGCGTATTATTAGACACCATCTTTATCGGCGTTAAGGGGTCTAAACTTAAAGCTTCTAGAATCAGCGTATACGTCACCTGCTGGCGAAGGGAGTAACTTGAGTTTTTTACTTTCGCTGGACCCGAGTTGTCCTGGGGCTTCCAACTTGCAATATACTTTAACCTTTTAAATTGCATGTGGTTCTACTGAATACGCCATACGAAGTTTCTGTAACGATTCCATAATAAAGTCCTGTAATTTTGTACACTACAGAATAAAATTTTAGCTACATAGTCGATAACAAATACTCGATTTTAAATTCTGATTTTATTGACATCACTACTGTTTTTTTTTTTTAATTTTACCACAGAATATAAATAATAAGCATTGGAATGAGTGTTCAGAACATTCTTACTTAATATGAATATCTTCATTATAAGTCAGACAATCACAAAAAAATTACTGCAGTGAAGGCTCAAAATTAATACCTATATATGAATTCTTTGAACTTATCTTGCTTAATAAAAGATATTGTAATAATTTAGAATGTACTGTAATTTATTATTGAAAGTAAGTTGGCGGAGTGTTAAGGTTTATTTGACGTAAGTTCCGAACGAAACCGACTGTGACGTTATGATTTTTTTTGTTATTATGTCAGTTTTGTGTTGTGCGTAGTTGTGGTTGAGTTTCTGATGGCTTAATTTAGTTTGTTATTATTTTATTTTTACCTATTCCGACAAATAATTTCGATTTAAGCTTGACCAGAAATGGCACTGTTACCTCCAGACCCCGTTTATACGATCAGGAACGTGGATAACGTTCCTGTTTATTCGTTGGCATTTAGTTTTTTGCCTGGCGGTCTCGAGAGGTTACTAGCCGGTTCAAAAAACGGCTATGTTTATGCATACAACCTTCAGGTAAGATAACCATAATATAAGTGCGCAGAATAGGCTAATAGTGTGTCCTATGGCTTCATTTTTTGCGCGTCATTTTTGTTTACTACCCTCGATTCGCGACCTAGAAAGAGACGAGGCCTCTGCCAAATCCATACAAATACGCGTTCTAGTTTCAAATAACTTTATCTGACACTTTATTATATTATTTATAACGAAATGCCTTGTTATCACATAACTTTTCACTGAAATTACATACGATCCTGAGCTCCAAGGCACAATATTATTAGTTTATTTTTTCAACAGTTTTCTTATTAGAATATCTTCAGTATTTATAGTGGCCGATTATATACTCTATGACAGACAGAAATGGTCCACCTTAAAAATTACTTATCCAAGTCAATCTCACATGACCCACCTGATGAAAGAGGTCACTGTGACCTATGGATGTATTCAACACCAGAGAATTACACTCATGCTGCCGACCCTAATCAAGAGGATAGGACACATCCCAGTAAATCTAAAATGCAAGTTTGGATTGAACTGGGAGGGTGATGATGAAATAGTAACAGACTCTCTATTGTGCCTTTAAAATAGGCCTGATGAAATGTGGTTGTAAAAAATACCCTTAGCATACCATTATACAATGTCAGGAAAGAAAAAAAATATTTGTGAATGGGGATGCCACCTGCGCTTTTATCCCTACAGAGGGCGCCTTGTAATGGCCAATGTTAGTTGTCATCTACGTAGATTTTATTGATTGTCTCTTTAAATCTAACAGCTTTGAGTTTGTTATTGTCACAGAACAGATGGATAATGTTGTTTGGTCATATGCTGCTGCCATCTACAATAAGTTTTGCGGTGGCATTCCCATTTTATTGTGAACACACACATACCCTACATATTAAAATATTTACTGTGTCAACATACTTATCATTTTACAACTTTACACTTACATTTTATGTTAAATGCTTAAACTGCTGCTGAGAAACAAACAATACAATTAAAACTAGTCATTAAAGGCAGTTTAGAAATAATGTAACCAGGAATGAAAAGATTAAATAATCAGTTGTTATAATATAGATGTTATTATGAGTAGAGATAAAAAATAAGGTTCTTAGATATAATTCTTTAAAGTATGATGTAGAAAACAAAGAGGCTCAAGACAGGTGTCAAGCAACCTGGCATCACAATCAGGACTGAATTTAACAGGAACCTGCACCAACCCTAAAAAACAGATGATGATTAATTTTATGTTATTTACTCAGGAATGTATTTATACTAGTGCCTAAAGGACCAGTGTTTACACACATTTAATAATGAAAAATAAACTGAAAAGTTAATGGGTTTGTCCTTAGTTTGTGGCATAGTAAAGTTACAGATGCAGGGTGATCTTAAAATTGTCATTGTACATGTACTCTGTCCATTCATTTATTTTCTTTTTGACTATTTTCTTTTGCACAAAAATTTCAAATATTGATTAAGTTAAAAACCTCGATTTAAAAAATAATAAATCGATAAATGCAAATGATTTCATGATTTTATGTAGAGTTTTATTTATTATCTTTCTATACATAATAAAGGAGTAGATATTTTTGTCATCATAAATTTATCATAAACCGATCCTGGGCCATAACATAACGCACACGCTAGCCTCCAAAGTACCTAATTCACATTGGGGGATATATCTTAGGTGTTTTTCGATTTAAAAAGACAACAAGGCAACTTCGATAAATCCTTTTAGTGCCCACATGACAGTCAATCTTAAATTAATTAAATGTTACTAATAAACGGGCAGTAATGAATCAATAAAAATATATATATATTCTTGTAGTCAATTTCAATTGCAACATTATCATGTTATTATAATAAAAACACAATCAATGGACTAACTCCATTCCTAAAATTGCTTTCTAGCTGACATGGCCTTGTCAATAAATGGCACCTAATTTTTGTTCGGAGTTTTGGGTGTTAATGCTAGAATAAAATTATATCGACCATTGTGTGTGAGCTGTCAAAAAGAAAATAAATGAATGGACAGAGTATAGTGTACATATCTAATATAATAATTGTTTAATGTTTCACTTTCCAGACGAACAGAGTGCAGCAAAAGATTCAAGTTGGTCAAGCTCCAATTATCCACCTCATCCACACCAGTAACCACCTGATCACTCAGGAGAAAGGTGGCAAGTTTAAAGTATTTAGTTTAACAAGCAGTGGCTACGAAGAAGAGGCACTGATAGATATTGATTATCCTGGGTTCTGCCGCTTTGAAGCCAACACAAAACTCGAAACACTATATGTACCTGACAAGGATTCAAAAATCCAGATTTACAACTTCTCTGGAGAGGCAGTTGGGTGTCTAGAGCCAGACACGTCTCTTAAACTCGGAGACCCAATGTGCATGAAATTTATTGAATTTCCTTGTGACCGACCATGTTTGCTAGCCGGTTATGAAGCAGGATGGCTTGTTCTGTGGGATCTCAACACTAGTCAATGTATCGGCAAACTTCAGACTCTGCAATGCCCTATGTCTGTCGATTATCACAGAGAGCAGCAGAGAGGCATGGTCGGGAATGCTTCAAATGTGATACAGATATTTAGTATAGGAAGAAAAGACTTAAGCTTGACACACAAATTGGATATTACAATTAAAAACCCAGGTGTAAATAAAGTTCAGTCCCGGTCTGATGGAAAAGTGTTTGTTTCTGGAGGCTGGGATGGCCACATCCGTATCTTTTCGTGGTTTTCTCTTCGACCTCTGGTGGTGCTGACGGAACACAGCAAAGCAATTCAAGATGTGGTTTATTCCTCTGAAAAGGTCTCTTATTGGAAAGCAAACATCATGGCAGCTGGAGGGCTCGATGGTGCTATTACACTCTGGGATTTGTATAACAACAAACAGTAATGCATTTTTTTTTATCAAGCTCAGTGTGGCCATGTCGAAAATATAACTTAGGAAACTAGCTAGGCTTAGAATGCATTGGCGTAATTTCTTTTTCGACACTATTTACCATAATCTTGCTGTTCATAATATGGGTATACTTGTATAAATTTGGTCTGAAGTAGTCAATAATACTAGATTTTTTTATTTTCTTTGATAGTAAACATTTATGGAGATATACCCATAATGAATATCGTACATTGATAGGTGGCTGAGCATATAATGAAATATGAATGTTGACAAGTCGCTAAATATCTGCATAGTTCTATGTTCATACAATATGAGTTATTATGCCAGTATTGCCTTTATAGATCTGTAGCATCTTGTACTTCAATAAACCTCGTTGAAAATATAATTTTAATAATGCAATAATATTAAATAATGTAATGTAATTAGATCTCAAAATATGTACAAATTTCAGAATGATAGTCATATGGATCCACCTTGTGTGGCCTAGCCCCTAGGTGGTAAGAACATGTTGTTAAAATATATCAATTAATATTTTCCATAAACGGTTTTTAGCGATGATATTCAGAATCGAGACATTAAACGTCTATGAAATTTTATTATTTTTCTTTAATCCCTTTGTCTCTAACGGCAGATACTAACACACCTGAATTTACATGTATCTCCGTTCCTGAACTTTACCCATCAACCCTTTGAGCGCGTTAATTTTTGGTATTCAAATTGTGGCGGCCTGCTGGACCGCTAACCGCTAAGTCCGCGCGCTTGCGCGATGCACAGCGCCGTAGCTTAGCAACAAAAATAACTAAACTGTCACTTCTCTGTATATGCCGGCCGTATTTGTTGGCATTAATGATCACTGGTCCGCTCCCTTGAGTATAGTACCATGATGATATATAAGCCTATGTGTTATTCTGATGTATAAGCTATACATAATAAAGTAAAGTTTAAATGAGAATATTAGCTACTTTGGTTTCGATTTTTATATTTAGGCCAATGCAATGAATTATTAAAAAGATTATTTTTGTATATCTTTTCATACAACCTTTGTCCACATTACTGAGTTCATAAAATGCTGGACTGATTTTAAATAAAATCCTGGCCTATATGGTTAGATTCATCATTGGACGCGACAGGTGGCAAACTACATAGGACTGTATGTCCTCTAGTACTCTAGTAAATCTCTACCATTACCCAGTGTCTTACTGTTTCTAATTCACAGATTAAAAGGGTATGTTACAACCTAACGTCACGATAAAACTGTTTATTTTGCAAAAAAAATACAAACAATAATTATTAGGTAGCTATCTACCCACTTATCACAGTTAATAAACATGCAGATAACAGTGAAACCAAGTAATAAAGTAGTTATATCATTTTAATTCACATACATTGAAGTAATAAGTTACTAATATCACATTTACAGTGCACCTAATATCTATAAGTATAAACATTGAAGTTATTTTAAATCTTAAAACTAAGACTAGCAATCTGAATAAACTCTGTTCGGATTATCATGCATTTGTGATATGTATTGGAGACTAATAATGAGCTTATTGAAAATATTATTTACACTTCGACAATTTTTCTAGTCTTTGGAATGAGCGCTTCGTCGTCGGTGGCCACTTCGACGAGTCTTCGCCTCTTCCTCAACGGCCTGGTCGATTCTGATGGTTCCCTGCTCTTAGCAACAATTTTGGCCATTTTATTCCCTAACCTTGTTATTTTAAATTTCGGCAAGGTCTGCTCTGCGTTCCCGACATCAGCACCATCATTTTCAATTTTTTCTTCCTCTATCCGCTCTGCAGGATCACAATCAGGACTGTTATCCTGAGGTACTTCAGGAATTGGTTCATTATTACAACTCACAGCTTCTTCGTCCTTATTTTTGTCACTATTCATTGTAAAGTCTAAAGGTCCTTCCATATCTTCGACTTTGGCTTCAGTTTTCACTTTATTCGCGCAATGGGCTTGGACAAGTGCTGAAAATGGAATCGGAATAGGAATAGGAAACGGTATTGGTAGGAGTACTGGGTATGGGACTAATACTGTTACTGGTGGGGCTGCGCCATGCATCGATGGAGGCAAGTTCAGGGGTGGTGGAAAACGAGGCCTTTCAATTGGCATTCCAGGCCGAGGCATAAAGTTAAGTCTAGGAGGAAACATGTGCGCGAATCGAGGGTCAGCGTTGTCCATGAACATTGGAGGAGGCATTGAGAACATAGGATTGGGAGGAAACGGCGGGGCCGGTGGGTGTGGGATCATAGGATGAGGTGGTGAATGCATTGTATTTCCAACTGTTGACGATGCAGGTGAAGATCCTTCACTAGGACTGCACATTCGAAGGTCTTGAGCTTTCGGAGTCGAAGTACGCTGTCTAGCGGTCTGGGAGGTTACCGTCGCTGAACATTTCGACGTCCTCCGCTTCCGCAGATTCATTTTAGTGTTCTTTGCATCTTTTTTCGCTTCTGGGGACTTCAGAACTGGTAGGGATTCTTCGGAAGGTCGTTTTGGCTTCATCAGCTTGGCTGTTGGTGCAATAGTTATTAACGGAAGTGGAGATTTGTTTTGAGCCTTTGTGCTTTTCACTTCTGTCCTTTCAGTATTTGATGCTAAATTTGGAGTATTCTCTGGATTCGGCGAACCAGATCTTTCAGAGGATGGTGAAGCTGAGCGGCTCTTGCAGTTTTTTAGCCATAGTTCTGGAGTGATGAGATTGGAGGTAGAAGACGCGTTGACTAAATGCGGGTTAAGATCGAGATGGGCTTGCGTCTCGCGACAAAAAATGTGCATCTTGTATTGGTTCAGGCATTTGTCTGAACAGAACTGTAACTGCGTGGCTCCGTCCTGAAATGTAATAAATTCATTTGTTAATCTCGTTTGTAGGTCATAAGTACCTAAAGCAAGTCAGGTAGCTACTTTTTTATAATTTTTACCCGACTGATAAGAAGGGTTATGCTTTTTGCGCGTATCTTGTATGTATGTATATATGTATGTTTGTAATATTCTTTGTTAATATCTTCTGAACTACCGTGAGGATTCATATCTCAAATGGAAGGTTTTTATTGCCCAAGTGTTCTTGGGTATATACAATATGAACAAAAGCTATTTGTTGGTTTTTTGGCGCCAAAATGTAATGTGGTCAAAAAAAAATTTCACTCAAATTTATCAAGAGGGGTAGCAATATAAAGGAAATTAGAAGTGGATTATATAAATATTTATACTTATGTCAAAAAATTCATAAAAATTTCTTTTTATTAAAAATAAAAACGCGACTGATGCTGAAAGGATCGAAACAAGCTTTATAACAGGCGGTACCCATTTGCAAACCTCAAACCAGATGAAAATTACTGGGTACCGCCTGCTATGTAGCTTGTTTCGATCTTTTTAGCATCAGTTGGGTTTTTTATTTTTCATAATTTATTTTATTAATTTATAGCGTAGTTGACAACTGTTGTAAGAAGTAGGAATATAATAAGTACCATAACAATAACGATACAGGAGAGGGCAACCTCTCCTGTATCGTGTGCCGGTCAGACAGTTTGGCTGTAAGATAGTCGGAGGTCTAACGTCTTTCATATTCCATTCCTCATTGTCAGGAGGGAAGTTCTCACTTTCCTCTCTACAGATGGGGAGTGGCGTAGGTACCTATTCTGGTAAGCGTTCCTAGGCTCAGTACAGTATTAACCGCTAACCGAGGGCAGCTATGCTTGTTTGCTACCTAAGTGGTAATAAAATGTAGAGACTGCCCAGTGCGTGTTTAGTAAAAAAACAACTTGTTTGCTACCTAAGTGGTAATAAAATGTAGAGACTGCCCAGTGCGTGTTTAGTAAAAAAACAAATGTTTGAAAATCGCGTTGCAAAAAATGTTTCACAAAATTGACAACAGGCGGCGCTGAACTAATATCATAGATATTATCTGTGATTATAGGTAAATACGCCAAAAACTACCTATCGAATTGAAAACCTCTTCTTTTTGATATCGGTTAAAAGTGAATAATTACTATACCACTAGGAAGGGGGAATATTAAGCACTTTTGGTTACTAACATCTTCAGTTCATTGGACTGCTACGCAGAGGGCGCTGGTTCGACTCTCGCTGATTGTACCTAAGTATTTGTATGCATGAATATATCTATTTGCACTGGTCTGAGTATATCCGTGCCTCAGAGAGCACGTTAAGCCACCGGTCCCGGTTCTTATACGAACACCTATGGCTGCTAAAAGGCCGACAACTGGTCTAATTGCAATAATTCGATATCACCACAGGCTTATAGATGTCAGATGGCCGTCGCCTTACGGAAAATATCAAAGTTCAGCGGCTTCACAATTAGATTGAAATAAGCCGACCCCGGAATCCCGAGATGTCGGAATCGACTGGCACTGGGGTAAGGATGATGATAGCTTTAAAAAATGTTGTTAAACCCTCACCTGAAAATCTACATAAGCCACAGTATGCCGCACGTGCCGACACCAGTCACACGTCTTAGCTCGCTTGAAGTTCGCTCTTCGAGACTGGCTAAAGCACAGCTCGGAACAGAAGGCGGCCCCCGCTTGCTGCAGCGCGCCACTTTCGCTGGTAATGCTCTTGTTACACCAGGAGCATTCGTCTGCTGAAAAAGGAATGAACAGCTGATGGTGAATACGCCTTTTATGGTCGTGACTGTGGCCTACTCGTCCAACCCTAAGAGGAACCAGCCTACATGAATAATACTGTAGCCTAGCTCTATCAGACAGGCACCATCTCTTCAGTTACCTATTCCTTTTCTTTATTAATTTGTCGTACTAAATGGCAGTGACAAATCTTTGTCACTGTGATGCTCTTCCATAACTATCGGTTGCCTGTCAATCTAGTAGTAGATCAACTAATGTGTAGGAGGGAGGTTTCAGAGCTAGTCACCCACGTTTGTCATGAACTTGCGTATTTAGGTACCTACCTAAGTACAATGAAAATTGTTAATCAAAAGGACCTTATGGGGACGACGTGTCGCTTTTTTCTTAAGGAAATCTCTTCGGAAAACCATTCCGCCGTTTGGTGGTGGCGGTTATGTCGGAATCGAACCGGTTAAAATCGCCTGCCCGTTCGGGTTTTTAGATGCCGGCCGCCCTGGCCCGCTGTTGCTAGGGAGAAAAGCGGCTCCACCCTTCTACTAGATTTAAAATTTTGAACAAAACCAGATAGAAATATTTATTGACAACTAGAATATGAAATTTTGAATGAGTCGTAACGTGATTCCCCCCGATAAGTAGATATCTAGTGATTTCCTACAAATAATTCATCCACAATTGGCAAAAAAAAAAAACAACCGTGTAGGTAAATGGGTAATTGAATTATCGAGAGTTTCAATATTGAATATCGCATTTCCAGCACAGACCTATAATATAAAAATAAGTAATAAATATTTTTCTTGCAACGGCAAGCTCCTGTTATCCATCTCCAATTTATTTGTGACTGATATTTGAAGAAACAACTCATGAAACGTTAGCCTGGCGTTCTTATTCATTACTACGATTCGTTTATTAGAAGGACGAAGAAAATGATAGCTCGTTACAGACCTTATTAATTTCCGTTTTTCCAGTCGCAATGTAACCAAAAACTAACGATTTCATTTTGAACTCCGAAAGTATTACAGTCTGTATATTAAACTTAGTTAGGTTTTTATTTGGGTAGGTAAATTGATTTGTATAGATTTGTTTCAAAACTTAAAAAGGTCTATATCGAATGGACTCAATCATAAAATGATACGATATTCAACCTGCTTCAGAATCTCTATTGTAGTTATTTATTTCGCGTCAGTGATGATCTTCAGAATTATTTTTATAAATGGAGTTTTCTTCCTAGCATCCCCGAAGAGACCACCCGGCCCTCTTCTTTACATAAGAACCTTCGGAGGATCGAAAATGTGAGGGTTAGAAGAGTAGGTACCTACACCTTTTTGGTTGGTACCACTACAACCAATATAAAGCCGGTTCATGTGAGTCCAAGGTAGACAAAAAGTGGCGGTAAAATTAAAAGTTCTGATTAAATAACTCTCATGTTCGTTGAAAGCGATACTTGAATAATTATTATACTCATGAATAATATTTACTAGAATATTTCGGAAGGAGTAGCATTTCGCGCTAAATTAACGCGTGTTGGGAGTGTATGTAACATTATATTGTAATGCTATCCATTCCTAATCATCACAATTTAACCACAAAGTTCTACATTTTCAGTTGCGGCGCGCCTACATTATTGTACCAACCTACCTGTTGGTACGTAGGTAGGTAGGTACCTACATGTACTCGCGCGTTCATTAGGAATAGTAAACCGGCTTTGTGGTATCAAATTTGTAAATAATGTACGTTTGCTATCATCTATATTCCACGTATGTGAACGTACAGAGCTTTCAGTATTCCGTTTATTTGTTGTTCAGTGATTTTACCGAATTTCGTGGTAGATAAATTACATAATACAAAATGAATTTCTACAATTTGGCGTGCATAGCTACATAATGCAATAGGTAAAACTATAAGAAATAGCGAAAAGTATCTACTTACAAGAGATTCACTCTGATTTCGATGCAAAACTAAAACTGAATTAATGAATAATATTTTAATGTTCAATATTCCTAGCTAGGAATGGATCACGATGATTAAAAAAAAAATACATTGAGCTCTTTCCTTAACTTTGCCGTATGTCGTTAATTCACAGAATTCGTTCCTTAGGCACTAGCGACACAATAAGGAACATGCATGTTTTACTTTTATATTTTAAATGATTATTTACATCAATATTAAAAAAGAAACAGTGCCAAACAAACCGCATTTGGACTTTTTTTAAGTTTAAAATAGGCTGATATCAGCTTTTCAAACGACCGCCGTGTTGGCGCGCTTTTCGTGACGCCATGATATATAACAACAAACTGTCGTGCAGCTGTAAAAGTGTTTCGGATTGTAAACCTTTAATATTTTGTGTTTTACTTCAATATAATAATGCAACAGGACAATTATTTACATCAACTAGACACTAGGCGACATGAGCTGACACTGCTGACAGTTTTTATGTCGGAACGCTATTGGTCGGAACATCCTACCAATAGCGTTACGTTTTAAATAATTAGAATTTCCCTTTCAACTTACGCACTTTTTGATTATTAAACACCTCAACAAAGTCTAGGGAACAAGATGACCCCAATTTTTTTTTTCGTGTAAATCTTGTTTTGCAAATAACTGGCAGCAAATAAATAAAAATAGAATAAAGTAGATTACAGAGTTGTTCGAAATTTAAAAATAAATTAAAATAAGTAATGATTTTCGAATATGGAGGGAAAACTTTTAAAAGTGTTTGATTGTGCAGTTTCTCTGAGGCAAAATAAAAATTATTTTCTTATATTGTAAATAACGTTTATTATCAATAATATGTCTTTTACGTATTGTTTGTGCATTTTTGTGACTGTAGTCATCATGTCACGTCGTCATTTAAGTCGCGAAGAGATGTTAAGAGCTGTTGGTATGCTGTAAGCTGGACGAACTCAACGCGACGTAGCGGATGCTGTCAACACCCAACCAAGCGTAATTTGCAGATTATGGGCACGCTACAGGTCTACAGGGGATGTTGCCGAACGTCACAGGGGACGAAATAGGGTTACTACCCCGCGACAAGATCGTTTCTTGCAAAATTTCGCAAGGCGGCATCCCAGATTACTGCTCGTCAGTTGGTCGCAAGCCTCCAGTCTCAGCATCAAGTGGTTATTAGCGATCAAACTGTCAGGAGAAGACTACACGAAGCCAATCTTCATGCTCGCAGACCGCTTAGGGTTCCAGCTCTTCGATGTGGAAATCGAGGTCGTCGCTTATTGTGGGCTAACGCACATTTACAGTGGACCGACCATCAATGGGCACGGGTTCTGTTTTCCGACGAATCTCGCTTCGGTTTTCATCCTGATTCGAAAAGAGTGCGTATATGGCGAGTTCCCGGACGTCGGAGTCGTCTCCAGAATCCGCAAGAAGTTCATCCTTACCAAGGTGGAACAATCATGGTATGGGCTGGAATTCGCCTTGGTGGAAGGACTGACCTCGTTTGGATACGGGGCAATTTCAATGCAAACCAATACATTCAGGAGGTTATACACCCCATGGTAATCCCTCATCGACAGCAGTTCGGTCAAGATTTTATGTTCATGCAAGATAATGCACGGTCACACACCGCGAGGGTAGTGGTCAATGCGTTAAGCGAGCACAATATTACGACGTTGGAATGGCCTGCTCAGTCTGCCGACCTCAATCCCATAGAGCATGCCTGGGATTTGCTTGGGAGAAGAGCTTTCAGTGATTCTTTGGAAAATCTGAACACTGAAGAACAACTTTTTTTACACCTTCGCAGTGTATGGAGCCATATTCCACAGACGATAATTGACAATCTCATACTAAGTATGCCACGCCGTTGTCGAGCTGTTGCTAATGCTTTAGGAAGTCCTACAGATTATTAAAAACGTTTAAAGTACGGTTAATTACTGTATTTTTTACTACCTCGTTATTTTTGTGCCTAATCATAGAAGGTTGTAATACTCAATATAGGCACTATACAATTCTTTCTTAAAAAAAAAATTAATACGAGAATGTTTTTATTAAAATTAAAATTAAAAACGGTATAAAATACTCTTCTATTGATATAAAACACTCACTATTACAAGAAAGGGTTTTTAAATAAAAACTAGAAATGTCCTTGTACCCTAGACTTTGTTGATGTGTTTATTTCCTTAATAAAATCGTAATTATTTTATATTTAATAGTACATTATGGCACAAGTGTGTAAAGTTTGTGATTACTACTGAGACGCTATTGAGACTCGAGCCGTTAGGTGTGAGGGTCTTATGAGAGCCGATGACGTTAAACTTAATACACACACATGTGTATGGTAAGATGTTTTTCAACACTCTTGTGAATGAAATGATACTAAATTAGATATTTACCCTTGCAGTTTTCAGGTAGTAAACTTTCCAAAACGTAAGGGGCTGCACATCAATCACATCATATACTCGTATCCGACGTTGTACAACATAAATTATTTTCCTCATAACTAGTACTTGTAGACATTTAATTAATTAATAATTATATTTACAAAAGTCAAAACGAGTTGTGTATATTTTTCGCCCTATCGGAAAAAATCATTTGTTTTCCTATGCGCGCGCATTTATCTTCTAATATATAAAATTCTCGTGTCACAGTTTTCGTTGTACTCCTCCGAACTACGCTCGTCGTACTCCTCCGAAACGGCTTGACCGATTTTGATGAAATTTTGTGGGCATATCGGGTAGGTCTGAGAATCGGCCAACATCTATTTTTCATAATACCCCGATTCGCGATAACTGACATCCACGCGGGTGGAGCCGCGGGCGACAGATAGTATATTATATTTTTTTCATTTCTTTGTCGCGGACTAAATGGGTAATTTGTAGTTTTTTAGAGAAAACAAAAGTACGTTTGTTTATTAAACACGTGCAAGTTAAAATTATCTATTTAAATATAAATATATTTGTACTATTAAACACTCCCTCTTTTAAGAAAAAAGCAACTCATCTTAAAAAAAATAAAAAATATCCATAACTCACATGTGAACTATAGCAATGAAAAAGTATATAAGTCATAATGTAGCTAATTGCGGTGAAATTATAGCCACTTTATGAGCAGTGTGTTGAAAAAATATTAATATGTAGATTTGTAAATCTAAAAGAATAGACTACATGTAAAAAAAATGCGCGATATTTGAATAATATGCATATTCCCTATTGAAAGCTGTAATAATACAGTATTTTTTAAATCAAAGGGTGTATTTTATCATAGTTTTCGCTTTTCTTTATAAGTTGTTGCACTATTGCACGCCCGCTTGAAAAAACAGTCTGTATTAAAACTGCTTAAGCGATATAATATTACCGATAGGATATCACACCTCGTAAACAGAAGGAGTTCCGACTTCCGAGAAATGAATTTATTAAAAATAATATATATGGAATTAGATTACTATCTGTGGTATCTACGGGGGATTCCTTTTGCCCCTTTTTTATCATGAAAGCGCGCGAGGGTCAATTACGGAAACACGTCTATTCGTAGAACTACAGCTGCAACAGGCAGAGGGTTGGCTTCTTAGAATTTTAATATGATTTATTAAGATATCACAATTAAATTATTATGCTACATTAATCCAGGGGGAAAATAATTCATTATCTTCAATGTTTTAATAGAGAAGGTAGTACATAATTTGTAAATTTCACTTCATTTTAATTATTATCGGTGTATGAGAAAGACGGTAATATTATTCTTCTTTCCCTCTCTTCTTTACTTTTATACTTATTTTATCTTTGTTCTGTTTATTGCCTATATTTTGTGTTGAAATGTATAACTTATTATAATTATGGAGGAGCGAAGTCACCTGGCACAACTATCCTTTTGATACTTAAAAGGAGACCTCAGGAACTGTAATCATTTTTAAAACTTATGAAGAATAAAGATTATTATTGTTAAAAAAGATACAGATTATTATTGTTATTTACTTTCACCTTTCGCGATGTTTGTCATTCAATCTTGTAGGTACTTAACTTAAATTGAATTTCAACACTCTTCCCGATTACCGATTGAGCTAAAATTTTGCATACGTACACAAAATCGCGTGACAATGCAATAATATGATGATATGGTGCTGATCTGTTGATGGAGCTGGAAGGTGGTCATAGGAACTCTGTAGTGAAACGACGCATCCCCATTGAGTTTCAGTTCGTTTGATTCGTCTTGACGCGTACTTTATTTTTAGATTATTACCAGGTTCTGATCTGATGATGAAGCTGGAAGGTGGTCATAGGAACTCAGAAAAGAAATGACACAACCCCATGGCCATAGAAATCGCATCGAGTTTATGGAGACGGTAGGTGGTCATGAGAATTTCTGAACTAAACGTGATAGACTAGTCGTGTTTGGTTTCGTTTGGCTGGTCTTAGAAATGTGATATTACTAAAACTAAAAAGTGGAAAATAATATTAATAACAAAAAAACCCCATTAAACAAAATTTAAAAAATCTGTTGTACTAAAACTAAATAATGTAACATTACAATGGACTATAATACTGATTATTAGTGAAATTGCAGTGTGCACTGCAGGTACAAACTGAAGCGAAAATCATCGGTATTGTGCCTCAACCTGCACCCCAATTCACTCACAAAATTATTTTTGAACAATTTTAATACAGACTGCATATTATAATAAAAATGTTATGCTAATGCGAGCATAGAATATAAATAATGAGTCATTTGTGTAATTTATCGCCGCACATCGACTACTCATATTATGTGACACCAACAGCTATCGATTTCACTCGAAACCCGTGACTTGGGAAGAGTGAAACAAAACCGGTTAAACGATATGGGATTCAAGCACCGTAGGGTAATGGAATCTTTTTTATTTATTTTAATCCTTCGCTTTATAAGCGAAGACGTTTCTAATTAACTAAGTATCTAGGTATAGTTACCGGCAAATCTAGTGTGTCTTTTGAGGTGGTGTTACGGCGGCGGAAAAGCTCAGATCCACCTATAATAGATTACCTATCCGGGCGAACCAGTGCCTCAATTGAATCGCTTCTCCCGTAACTTGGGGTCAAGATATAATTTAGGTACCAGGTATTATATATTCGATATAATAAGCGACTACAATACCTATGGGGTTCTTCTAGAAGGGCATTAGAAGGTTTATACTGGGTCGGCAGCACGATTTTAATGCATGCGTTCATACGGTAACCACTGTAACCATTTTACCGTGCTCTTGTCTGCCACTTAAGATGGTATAAAAAAAAATCGTTTTATCTATTCATCAGATAGGAAATTTTTGCCATTCCCTTAAACCGCTAACCCATTTGCCAAGCATGGCGCGTAAGGCAAAACCTCCAATGAACGGAAATGGGTAAACTAGAGATACCTACATATAAATAATAATAATGGAGAAGTCAATCGCTTAGGCGGGACCTGAACCAGCGACCAGTAATTCTTTGCTTTAAAATTTGATTCAATAATAATTAATAACCTTTGTTTTTCTGTTCGCTAGTTTGTTCGGGGCTGGATCCGTCGCGAGCCCGCGAGGCTGCCCACCGCCTCAGCTCTAATCTCTCATAGCCGTACCAGCCGAGCAATTCATTCATCGCAGTTTCTGCAAACTCCTGCGAACAAACAATATTAAATTTTAAATAGGATTTGTTTTTGAAGTGAAAACTTTTTTAGTAATAAAAATAGTAGTTATAGTCGTGAGTGTTTGTATGAATAAATTTAATGCTTCTACAGTTACATTTTGATGGTTTGTATAGAGCAGCGACAGTGAGCTTTCGACAGCTAATTAGTTGGTATCCATTTACCGTGAAAACGACCGCGTTATTGGATTACAAATAACAATGGTACCTGAGCAGTCTGGGTAGTCTGGGTAGCTGGTAGTCCCAAATAAATTGAGGCCACTAGTCATAATAAGTACGATACAAATATGTAATTCATGAATATTCACAACATTTCCATAATGATAGTTCTCAGGAGCCAAATCACGTCATAAGTAAAACATCACAAATTAATTTTAACTTTATGAAAATATCATAATTGTCTATATTTATGAACACATTTAAAAATATCCAACTATTTTAAATCTGAAAAGTTAAAATAAAACAGGATTGAGGTATATCAAATAATCGGGCCACTGATGACCTCCTTACGGTTGGCGTTAATGCCAGAGAATTCGTTAATAAATTGTTATGAATATACAAAACGTCCACTTTGAACAACACAACGTAACTCAAGAGATATCTGTGTCACTGAAAATATAAAAAAAAAACAAGCACTTATCGCATTCATTGTCGCAAGCAAACTTTGAAATGTATCGTGTTCTGAAATGACTGGAGTGCGAGCGCCGAGACCTCATATAAAGTTTGTAGGTACTGTAGGTTTTGGTATTGTTATAGTACATTACTACAGAGGCCGGGAAGAAAGGGGTTGCCGGCCGAAGACATATAGACGCTGCTTTTCTCAAACAGGCAATGAAATAAACAACAACAAAATTAAAGATTTATTTTTAAAGAAATTAAAAGTAAACAAGATAAAACCTAAAACTTACGTGTACATTACTATTTCGTCTATTTTAACTTGATTTTAACAGAAAACATTTACATTTATGTTCATTATCATGTTACTTAATTAAATATAAAGGCACGTTTCTGAACGAACAGTAACACTTGTCATTGTTATAAATGTTAATTTGTTGCAACCAAATTAATTATTAATATTTCAATGTTTATATGTATAGTTAAGAAAACAATTGATAATAATGTGTTATTTTATTAGTTATGTTAATGTGGATTTTTTATGTAAATAAAACTGCTCGAAGTACATACCAAGTCATTTATTGTTTTTTTTTTATACGCATAGTGGCAGAGTGTCGATGCCTTTGCCACAAATTTATGTGGAATCGAAATTAAAAAAGAGGACTTTGCCGGCCTAAGGCCTGCAAGGTTTGTATGAAATTTCATTACCGGCCTCTGGTCCTAGCCGCGCCTGAAACGTCATACTTCGCAGCCTATTAAGAGGCACGTAATGTCAATATTTCATTGCATGTTTGAGAAAAATATACAGGGTGTATTTTTGAAACGGGGCAGTAAGGGCAAGTACCTTAACCGTTGCAGTTACAGCAAAACGTTCTTAGAAGACCTTCCCTAACTTTTTGACATATTTTGAACTGCATTCACAGATTTTGTAAAAAACTTACAGTTGGCAAAAAAAATGCAAAAAGTCCAAAAAATTTTTTTTATGCCTATCGATTCTATTTCATGTGGGGATCAAAAAACTCTATGAGACCATTTTAGCTTTCAGTACTAGGAAAGACAGAAATCGCCAAAAACGTTTCCCATACATTTCGGCAACAGAAACAAATTTCTACGATGGTCTAACTTTTTGTTATGGCCAGGAAGTGGGTAGAATTGACTGTAAAGTAAATAAAAAGAATTTTTACCCTCAAATTTCGAATTTGATTCGAAAATCTGTGTGTTATTCTTAGTTTCAGCTGAGAAACTTCGTATGAGTTATTAATTAAGGATTTTCGCTAAAATGTCTTCTAATCGTGAAAAAATTGACTTATTAGAAGCGTATTTTGTCAATAATCGAAATGCGGGAGCTGCATTAGTGTGGTACAGCAATAAGTATCCGTTGCGGCATGTGCCAACAAGAAAGGTTATTACAAATCTTTTGAAAAACCTGGAATTGCAGGGTTCTTTCAAAAGAAAGCGGCAGCCTCGTGTGGACATGGACACGGAGATTGCGGTTCTAACTTATGTCGAAGCATATCCAGAGGTATCGTCCAGGCAAGTCGCCCTTGAAGTAGGTGTATCCCACTCCCTTGTGATAAAGATATGGAAGAAATACGGCTACAAGTGCTATCGATATGGGCGCATAGTTCAAGTGTTACATCCGGGTGATGATGTTCGAAGGCTTACTTTTTACAGATGGCTAAGAGGAAAAATAAGCAGAGATCATGAATTTTTAAATTACATACTGTGGTCAGACGAAACGAATTTTTCCAATAACGGTATGTACAACAGAAAAATCACCACTAGTGGTCCAAAGAAAATCCACTAAGAGTTACGGCAAGTCATAATCAGGTTCGCTTCTCATTCAACTGTTGGTGTGGTATAATGTCCAATCGAGTCATAATGGTGGAATTTTATGAAGGGAAACTGAATTCTGCCATGTATAATGAAGTCATTTTACACCATCTTGAAAACGAGATGGACGAATGGCCCCTGTCGGAATTGCGAAAAGTTCATTTTCAACAAGATGGTGCTCCGCCACATAACAGTCACCTTTCACGTTCCAATTTGAGCCGCCTATTCGGTACACAGTGGATAGGTACACATGGTCCAACACAGTGGCCACCTCGTAGCCCCGATCTAACACCACTTGATTTTTTTTTTATGGGGCTTCGTGAAAAACGAGGTGTATAAGACGACGTACGCCAGTGTTCAAGAGCTCAAGGATGCATTAATGACCATTTTACGTAATATTCATCCCAGAACATTATTAGCCGCCATTCGTTCAGTGCAAAAAAGGATAGACTTATGTATTCGTGAAAATGGAAATCATTTTGAGCAATTTATTTCATAAACCAATTTCTTAAATGTTTAAATGATTTTTTTTATTTAAAAAAAGTTCAAAATTTCACCTGACCTAGGAGTTTCGAGTTGATTTAACATACACTCGAGAGCAATGAATCCGGGTCACTCAAAGAATCCAAAAAATCTCGGAAAGTAAGAATGCTAGGTTAATTCAATAAATTGTATTTAATAGACAATTTAATACTCCTTAAATGAAAGTTAAAAAAATATGAGTCACCATACATTTTATTTACACAAAATTACATAAAGAAAAAAAACTGCTGATCTCTCCTTAAAACAAAAATAGGAAACATGAAATTTTTGAACTTTATGACGATTTTCTTGAATTTCAATACTTCGTATTACCTCCTCGTGCTTCCATTACTGCGTTTACGCGGTTTGGCATGCTGTACACCAAGTTCCTTATACGATTTTGGGGAATATTCTCCCATTCCTCTGTGAGAGCAATTTTGAGCTCAGGAAGCGTGATTGGGGGAGGGTTTCGTTGTTTTACGCATCTCCCTAGCTCGTCCCAAGCATGCTCGATCGGGTTGATATCCGGGCTGCGCGCTGGCCACTCCATACAAGTAATGTTCATCTCTTGAAGGTAGTCATTCACAATCCTACCTGTATGAGGTCGGGCATTGTCATGCATAAATATAGCATCCTCACCCAAATTGACCATAAATGGACCAACGTGTTCGTTGAGGATTTCTTCCACATATCTTACGCTAGTTAAAGAGCCGTTTTCTATGATCACCAGCTCTGTGCGACTTTCAGAGGAAATTCCGGCCCACACAAGTACAGACCCACCACAGTAGGCTACTTTTTCTTCGATGCATGCTTGCTTGAATCTTTCCCCTGGTCTTCTATACACTCTGTGTCTTCCATCGTGCTTGTAGAGCATAAATTTTGATTCGTCGGAGAACATAACTTTCGACCAATCTTCAATACTCCAATTTACGTGGTTCTGGGCATATCTTAGTCTTGAAATACGATGGCCACGCTCCAGTTTAGGGCCGTTTGCAGGTCTAAGGGGTTTTAAGTTAGATTCAGCAAGCCGACGTCTTACTGTCCATGCACTTGGGTTACTTCCTCCGAGGCGTCGAAACTGATTTGTGAGTTCAGTTCCTGTGAGAAAGCGATTTCGAAGCATGGTGTTCACCAAGTATCGGTCTTCTCGTGCTGTGGTACACCTAGTTCTGCCCGTTCCTGGTCTGCGTAGGTTAGAACCAGTTTCTTCGTAACGTCGGAGAACTCTTTGTACTGTTGACAGCGACACACCGACAGTCCTGGCTGTATCGCGCTGACTCCGGCCGGTTTCCACCAATGTAAGTATTCTGGTGCATTCTTCAAGTGTAAGCGACATGATTTCAGCTTGAATAATGAATATTGAGCACTATCAACCTGGTTTATGTACCAACATAAATGACAGATTACAAACAAAAGCAAAAACAAATCCTGTAATTTCGTAGTTCCATCTTCGACAGTGTTCCCTTTTCAAATTTGATTTTTTTATGATATAACTTTACAATAACTAAGAAGTTTTAATACTTTCATTTAAGGAGTATTAAATTGTCTATTAAATACAATTTATTGCATTAACCTAGCATTCTTACTTTCCGAGATTTTTTGGATTCTTTGAGTGACCCGGATTCATTGCTCTCGAGTGTATTTCCGTACGAAATGTATGGGAAAGGTCTTTGGCGATTTCTGTCTTTTCTAGTACTGAAAGCTAAAATGGTCCCATAGAGTTTTATGATCCCCACATGAAATAGAATCGATTGGCATAAACAAAAAAAATTTGAACTTTTTGCATTTTTTTTGCTAACTGTAAGTTTTTTACAAAATCTGTGAATGCAGTTCAAAATGCCCCAAAAAGTTAGGGAAGGTCTTTTAAGAACGTTTTGCTGTAACTGCAACGGTTAAGGTACTTGCCCTTACTGCCCCGTTTCAAAAATACACCCTGTATTAACACATGCCTACCTACTTAATATAAGTTAATTCGTCCTAGCTATAGCGTAGAAAAAAATCGTAAAGAAAACCTATATTCAATTGCATCATAATCTTGGTCAAATAATTTATTGTAGCTTTTTTTACGTGCAGAAATCCCCATGCATATCTATTCTGTGCTATAAGTAGATAACATATTTTCAGATCTAACAAATATATATCTCGGTCTAGCGGTTTCGGAGATGGGTTACAAAAACTGTGACACGGGAATTTGCTATAACATAATAGTAGGTAAGTATCTGAATATAGACATAGGTACAAGTACACCGTACAAATCCTTACCTTGTAGGTAAATAAGACGTCACCAATTACAGGTGGTGCCTTTCGTTAGCGTGCCCGGCTCTCCCTTGACAGGCTTTTTAAATAAAATCTATCATTCTATGTATGTTTTACTGCGACAATAAAATTCCATTTGCAAATAATAAAAATGTTGTAATGTCGTAACCTAGAAAACATGCCTAGTGTGAATCATTCATATTTCGTTTATTAGTCGCCATTCATTTGGCACTGTATCATGTTGTAACCTACCTACTACACAAAAATCAAGGAGATTTATCACGATGAAAGAAACAAACGTTTTATTACTTGTTAATATCATCAGTACCTATGTAAGTGGGTATATGTATATCCTACTTCATCGAAGCTTTCTAAGCCCAAGTCAATTTCGTTTCAAACATGTTTGAAGGCAGCTCTGGTGCGGACTGCAGGCTAACCCTAGGCACAGAATAATTAATAGTACTAACGTACAGAAGGATCACTGCGCAAGAAGATTTTATTAATTCCAGTCTTGCTCCGACGCAATACGGTGGAATTCAGCTCGCACAACATTAGGTACCTATAATTTTATTCACTTACTACTTCGTCTCTTTCTATCGCGTACCTCTTATCTCTTCTTACGCCTGTCAGGGTTGCCTTCTTGTGAAGAAATGAATATTTTATTACCAGTCCAGTTATGTACCTGTTACTATTTTTCTACTTATGTGAAAATGACAACTAAACATACCTACCTAGTATTAGATGAAAAAAGTATTTTTCTCAAACATGCAATGAAATATTGACATTACGTTCCTCTTAATAGGCTGCGAAGTATGACGTTTCAGGCGCGGCTAGGACCAGAGGCCGGCAATGGAATTTCATACAAACCTTGCAGGCCTAGGCCGGCAAAGTCCTCTTTTTTAATTTCGATTTCACATAAATTTGTGGCAAAGGCATCGACACTCTGCCACTATGCGTATTAAAAAAAAATATATCTTTAATTTTTTTGTTGTTTATTTCGTTGGCATGTTTGAGAAAAGCACTATACATACCTCGGCGGGATATATGGGGTTGCCTGCCTCAGACCTATCCGGCCTCGCTTCGCTCGGCCGTCTATATGTCTTCGGCCGGCAACCCCTTTCATCCCGGCCTCTGTAGTAATGTACTATTATTACAATGTCCGCATATTTTAACATAAGACGATAAGCATACTACTACATTTAGTATTCTTTGCTACTACACTTTAGTGTATTTGCTAAATTGAACATACCATTTGCGTGTTTAGTTACATGCCGTACGACGCAAACACGAAACGGCTTAAACTAGTCCGAGAGCCGACACCCAAAAATCATGTTGGTAAATTATTTTGATTTGCGCCAGCTAAATTGAATGCGCTTTGAAAGCAGTTCGTATTTGAATTTATATTATTGTAAGGAACTCGGTTCTCGGATACTATAAGCTTTGTTGGAACTGTATTTGGTTTCAGTTGTTTGATTGTCCTGATTGCAGAATCTTCAAAATGATGGGAGCAGACTTCGTAGCTTTTAGCTCTCAAATTTTCTTTGCTTAGTAAGTCCTCTCGGCCTATTAAAATCAGCCACTCTCGGCGCCTAAAATAAAATAGACAAATGGTAGTCAGTACGGAGCAAACACACATGTGCTTATGGTCATTGGTTAGAGTGAAGCAAACGGGGCACTGAGGAGCACAGTCACCGTAGTAGTCGCTCGTCGCCGTCACAGGAACAGTCCCCGTTGCAGTCGCCATAGTCCAGTCTCTATACAATAAAATTTTTTCTAAGTGTTTGACAATCGCCACGCCGAGAAAGGTTAGGTGCGCCAAAAGTAGTATAACTTCAAAAATCGTATCTCCTAAGCTAGTAAAAATCACTGGACATACATGGGGGTGGCTCAAATACTCCTCAATATGGGGCGCCAAATTTTTTGGCCAGGAGAGCTGGCCACCAGGTATTGTCAAACTTAACCTTAGCTCTCGGTCTATATACCCGTCAGACTAGCCAAAGTGCGCCAAAGTATCTAATTATCATGTTCAGGTGAATAATATTAAATATTATGCTATTCATTTGTATACCTATTAAATTTATTACTTCAGCTCTCGGACTATAAACAAAGAATACTAAATATTACCTATAAGCTATAAGGTAGCTTTAGAGCGCGAAGGTTCATATATTATGTAGGTAAGAACTAATAAATGACGGCGTTATGAAGGGACAAACATAAGAAATTAAAAAAATCGAGTTGAGCCCCTCCTCTTTTATTGAAGTCGTTTAAAAAGAAGGAACTTGTAACTGCAGAAATCACGTAGGGTAGGTATCGTCAGTGGTACCTACCTACCTATAGTCAGCGCGTGATGCCCGTCAAGGACACTCGAAACTAGAAAAATACGTCGGGCGGGTGACAGCGGAGTACGTTGACCCCGATGGGTCCGATCCAATAACCCTCCCAGTTCAAAAATCTAGCTGGCTAGGTACCTACCTACTTCGTGGTCTACCTATAAAATAAGTAGTTTTAGTCATTCGCATTTTGAGCAGTAGTAGTGGTAGGTTGGGTTATGGGTAGGTAGGTAAGTACCTTAAAATTTTAAAATTTATTATTTTGGCAAAATTGCCTTACAGCATCTTTGGGAAGCGAGAAAAAAGATAAATCCGGCATATTTCTACTCGAATTCAAACAGCCGAACGCCACACAATATCGTCTGTCATATTTTCTTTTCTTGTCCATTCTAAGGTAGGTTCCAGTAGTAGGCACGATCAAGAGAGAAAAAAAATGTTTTTATAAAATCCCAGCCGAGCGCGAGCATAAAAAACACCTCAAGCTTTCACACGAGCGCGCGCGTGACACTCGACTAATTTTTAATCCGCTCGGCCGGATACTTCGCTGTAGGTATATAACGGATGTACTGCGCGGAGTGAACCACGCCTGCCCTAGGGTAAAAATCGTTTATCTTGAACTGGGCTGTACAAGCAATGTGATAAAAGTAAATCATCAGTCAGAAGTTGCAATTTTGTTGTGCAGTGTTATCTGCCATTCCGAGGTTGACCCTTCTTCTTCTTTATTGCATAATTAAATTACAGTCCAACACGAACGTTCCGATTAGGCTATAAATAGAGACTACCGCCATAGATATTTTTATTCTATTCACAAATATCTTTCCAATGATGTATCACTGTGTATCACTCATTTCAATTGGAGCTTGTCCCAGGGTCCATACATTGTGCCCATCATGGGCCCTGGACCCTATTGCTATTAAAAGGGAAAGCTCATGACTAAAGACTAGGACACTAAAATTCAAACGTTTTAAACAACAAATCGGATACCTAGCGAAGATTTTCTTTGTGCTCGTAGAGAACATGCCTTCATTACGTACGAGGTAATCATATACCTTTGACATACGAGTATCAAAATAACCTGGTTTTAATTAATCCTTGGAAGCCTTTGCTGACATCGTCCTGTGGAGACAGCTAATATTTCACAGAGCAAGATGACCGGTCATCACGTTAAGATAATTGGGTTCTGGTTACAGAAAAACTTCTAGAACCGATGGCAATATTCAGCTGATACTGTTGGTAAAGTTACCGTCATAGTATATTGACACCAGAAGTATGAATTAAGTAAGGTAAGGGACATTTTGGCAAAAATGAGTTATATAATATCGTTGGATTCGGAATTTCATCGTTGCTCTATATCATTTGATATACTTGAAATTTCTCTTTCGTCAAAAAATCCATTACAGTATACATTTTTGAGGTGCTGAGACCAATTATAGGTAAAAAAATTATTTAAGGAACCTAAATATTGTTTAAAATACCCTTAAATTAACTGCAGTTAACATAATCCTCATAACATGTTGCTTACGTTACAATGAAATTGAAACATTCTCTAAAATGTGTCCCTTACACTGATTTACTACGGAAAATGCTTTAGAAAATAGTCAATTTTCCACCTATGAACAAAGAAAAACTAACAATTTCTGTTTAAATGATGATGATCTAAAACAGTTTTTTTGTGTCAGATGAAATATTTTCAATGAAATGTTGTTGATTCAGTCCTAAGAACATTTCATTGCAAATATTTAAATCTGCTGAGTACCTAAATTGATAGTCAAAATTCTTAACTAAATACAAGATAAAGACAATTTAAAAATTTCTACTCATTCAATTCATCTTTAGATTTCAGTCCTACTCTACTCATCATCTTTAATACAATCCGCCTATATATTTTTTTCGATTAACCTACTAAATTTTTGGCTACTTACAGCCATATATTTACTTTGGACTTGTAGGCTAAAGGTAAAGTCTCAGGAAATAAGGTCACCATCAACCTTATCACCTTGTTCAGGGCTCCCGAGTTTACGGTAATTGTTATTATTCAGTTTGCAGTGAATATCCATACTGAATATTATGTTGAAAATCCTCAGCAGTAGCAGTAGCGTGTGCTTAAAAGTAGGATGGGAATACATTTCCGCTAATATAACTCGTCCAGGTTCTTAAAGCCGTGAATACAATGCTCCTGCAGGAAGCTAAGAATCCAGCTGAACAGTCTAGGAGGGTCTAAAGGCAGGCAGTTTGAAAAGAAGCTACTTGTACCATCGATAGCTTTGACGATATCCAGATTAATAGTGACAACCATACTTGTCCAAAACCTCACCCCAAAGACGGGCAACGTGTGCCAGATTGACTGTTTCTGCCTGAACTAATATTGCTCGCTATTAATTAAGTATCTTGATGAGTTAGAAACTCGTTTATACCTTTTGACTTAGGTCTACTAGATACCTTGCCCAAAATAGTACAGCGGTTAAAGGGGGACTAAGTGTTAGTATAATTTTTTACTAAAGGCATCATAACCATGACTATTACTATAGAGATAAGGTCAAAACGGCCCTTTAAATTTACTGGGTTGGCTATCTTACTTCACATTCCACTTAGTTCCTTTGTTGATATATGACCTTTACAATAGTTTCTCTTTCTTTTTCGTACTTATTTTAATACAGTAACTATAAGTACAATACATTTTTCTTATCAATAAATCTGTACCGTAAGGGACAATTATTTTCTTTTTTAATGTTAGGGACATGCTATTCTAGAAATCAGAAAGATTACGTAAATTTTTCATAGATAGCTTTAAAGAGGAGGAAATTCTAAGAAACTTTGTCACAGAAACCATAAGGATTAGAGTAGGCGACAAAAAGGTACAGATGAATTTGTAAAAAAATATTCGTTGTTTGGCACTCCTGAAAAGTCTTGTTTTGTCCTTTACCTTATTTCATACTTCTGGTATCGATATCTTGACGCTTGGCCCTAAAATGTTTTCTACATGCGCAGTAACTACGTAGTTTTTAGATGTTTTTTCAGGATAGGATGGTGTGCTACGGTGGCGAAGGAGCTGAAATCCATCAATATAATCATAGATTATATGAAAGCAATCCGCCTGCGCCAGTACGGGCCTCGTTTGTCTCGCGACTTAAACTACTTACTGTTTCCCATGAGGCTTCAATTTCATTAGATCTTACGATTAGCTACTGGTTAACGTAAGACCAATTACCCAATAGACAATGGTATAATATAACTTACAGCAGCATATTGTCTATTCTGTGCGTACAGTCACAGATAATAGTTACACTCGTAACTTCGAAAAGCAGGCAGGTAGTATTTTATTTCACGAGTTATAACTAGATGGCGACATAGTATTGGAAAACTTTTCTAATTTTTTGTATTAAAATAAACTTATCAAAAATAAAACATACACTAAACACATTTTTGAGTATGACTGAATAAAACTATAAATATTCTAATTTATATTGATTCTGTCAGATTCTGCAGTAGTTGTAAAAGTTAAAGACGTAATGCACCATGCCGCTAGATGGCACAAAAATAAATAAATAAATAAATAGCACGATTGTCACGAAATCTTTATTTATTACATAACCAACAAGTTTTATTTGCTTACATGCTTACATTATCATGTGTTTAAGTTCTGAAATAATTTACGTGATATTTATATTACTAAAGATATTTTCTTACAATCTGTACCTATCTACCCAATGCTACAGTTAGGTATACAATGGGTACCAGGTACCAAGATACCTAGATAGGTTGTGGAAACACTAGATCACTTGGAATTCATTATGTCAGACTTGAAACGAAGTGAAATGCGAAGCTTAGGTATAGAGCTTCCCGAATAAGAATTAAAAAAAGCACGCGCTTGGCGCCATTTGTTTTCTTTCTGTAGTGATATTTTTATTATGAAATTGGCGTTTCATTGAGCTTTCATAATACGATGGAGAATAAATGATGCAAACAAAAAACAAAAAAAAAACAGAAGAAAAAAAAAAAATTCTGTTAATTGACAGAAAATTATGCCAATATGTAGTAAACCCAGAGTTCTACCTTGGGATTTCGGCTTCGGGAGCGTTACCCTAACACCCGGTATACACATATACTATACAACGGCCTATACACTATACATTTAGTATCTGAAAACTGCACTGCAAAATAGATATTTATTTTAGTATTATTCACAACTGAATTGAAAAATAACGTATGATACACGTGTGTAATGTTGATTACCGTCTTCGGCTCTCTTTAGAACAATATCGCCTTAGCAGAAATCACCAACTTTACACATTTGTACCATAATCTACTATGTATTATTTTAATTATCGAAAAGTAAGTGGGCAATTTGTGGTCAAATTTTGTGGTTTCAGTCCCGTTTGAAATGTTTTAATAATTATGTTCAATTCACCACTATTTATAATGTGTTGTAGTCAGTGTTTTAGTTTTTAAATTATTAGTAGGTATAGGTAGATAATAAATAATAATCATTAGCAATAATTGCTGTAATTGATATCTTCTCTTAGTTACTTAATTAATATTCTATAGATTCAGATTCTCTTACCGAATTAATATTTTCTCATAATACTAAGTAATATTGAGGTTTAAATGTTATGTTCAATACAATACATTTAAATAATTATAATATTTGCTGCGAATTGTGAATTTTAAAGATAGATAGGACATTTAAATATCTACTTATTTGTGGATGTGAATTAATATCTTCAATTTTTTCAAAATGGCCTCAATTTGGCAATATCAAGTAAAATGTATTATAAAATAATTTTAATGGCCAGACGCCAATGTCAAGTGTACCAGAGCCACGTTAGCCGCCCCCCACGAGATTCAGGTGGACGATCAGGACGTGTGGTTGAATTTTAGGCCCCCTTAAATCCAACCACACGTCCGATGTGAATTAAAAGCGTAAGTCAGGATGAATGTTGGTCAATAATGATAATCAACCACGCTAGGAGGCCTTACTCTCAGGCACCCCTCGCCATTGCCTAGTAGGAATACCTACTTGGTAAATTTGCTGTCTGTAGTTATCGTTACTACATGGTGTAGTAGGTGGAGCTCAGTCCATCCATTATGGAGTTGGCATTTCTTTACCTTAACTTGTAGTACCTAAACTCAATTACAGCTGCTAGTTACTGTTCTAGCTCCTCAATTTTGCCTTCGAGCTCGATCTTTGAGCGTATTACAGAAGCTACATATCAGCTACACATAGTCCACTGCTGAACATAGGCCTCTCCTATAGACTTCCAGAACGATCAATCTAAAGCGACCCGCATCCAGAAGCTTAGTATGCAAACATTTTATGATTTTAATTCATTTTATATGGTCATTTAGGTGATAAACAAGCACACGCACACACTATGGACGTGTGCAACACGGCAACACCACACACTCGCGTTGCCAACCCTACAAATTACTAATCTAAACATACGAATTTTTTTTTGTTTTCGATTCCCTTCGATATTTTAAAATTTGTACAGTCAAGCACAAATTTCTTAATTTAATGCTCATGACAATTTTTTTTTAAACCCCTTTAAATAATGTATGAGAATCACCCGAATTTTTTTATATTTATAATTACTGCACTTTTCTGTCTCTACTGCACGCTTCCTTAGTGGCATGATAGTAGATAAAATTGATAATGTAAATAAATCGGTCCAGTAGTTTTTGAGTGTATTCGTTAGATCAGCATCAGCTCGATTTTGGTGAACAAAGTACTCAAAATGATCTTAATGGCTTGGTTCCCTCCTTCCTGTAAATTCATTGTTCAGATATTTGGTACACACCTTTAGTGCGAACAATAAATAAAATAAATAATACAATATAAATCAATAAATAGTTTAAATCGATTAAGAAAAATATTGAATCGGTCTCGGCGGGCCGCGCGAATTCCTGTAAGGGAAAGATCGCAAAGCCGCGATCTTTCCCTTACAGGAATGAAGAATAAAAAAGTTTATCTAACGCAAACACAAGTGTTTCCGATAGTTCGTGAGAATGTCGGTATAGGGCTTCAAAGACGGGTATAAAGGAGAAATTTGGATTCGAGGTCCGAAGGCTCAGCGTCACAGCATTCCCCCTGTAAGGGAAAGATCGCGGGTTTGAATTCCGCCAGGACCGATTCAATATTTTCCTATCTCAATCGACTTGAATAGTTAGCAAGTAAAATTCTTTAAAATTTCAATAAAAAAAACAGTTTGATTTGCTTTTAATACCTACCTTGGTTGTTAGATCATTTTGAGACTTTTTGGTCAAGATATTTCGGACGCTGACTGTACCTACATACTTTCATGAACTTTTCACAGATAATAAAAGATAAAGACCACATTGAGTACATACTCGTAGTGCTTAACAGGTAAAAATTGATATGTCGTAGCCAACTAGCTTAATCAACAGTCAAATTAACTGCTTAGGCTGGTAACTAAACGGCGGCATTCAACGGCCTGAATGATATTCAGCTGTAGGTAATACTCGTCTACCCACCCGTCTATCTACTCGCGTCTCTACTCGAATCTCTACTCAGATTTCTACTTGCCACTCCACTGGCATCTCTAGTTGCATATCTACTCGCCCCTGTACTCGACTCTACTTGTCTTTCTAATTGACCTCTACACGCCTATCTATCTATATAAAACGATCTCTACTCTTCTCTCCACTCGCCTATATATTCGGCTCGTTACTCGACTATGTGCGTTCCCCAGCTTTAATCCATCGCTATACCAAATTTTATTAACATATTTTCAAAAACAACAAACTTTCATACTAACTTTCATCCCATATTTCCCCCCCTTAAACCCCTTTCTCGCGATAAAAGGTAGCCTAAGTCCGTTCTCAAACTCTAATCCACCTCTGTGCCAAATTTCATGAAGATCGGTTCACTGGTTTAGGCGTGATAGCGTAACATACAGTCAGACAGACAGACAGACAGAGTTACTTTTGAATTTATAATATTAGTGTGTATATGTATACATAGACAGCTTCAGTGGCGTAGCGGTAGTGAACGCGGCTGCTACGTAGGAGGCGCGGGTTCGATCCCCGCGGTTGCCATACAAACAACTATGGCAATCGTTACGGGTAGGTGGAGCCCTAAAAAGTTAATAACTGGTCTAACTGCAATGCTTCGATATCGCCTTTTGGATATGGAGGTCAGATGGCAGTCGCTTCACAGAAAGAAATCGAAGTTCAGCCAAATCCGCCGTTAGACTAGTAAAGCGGACCCCTGACTCCGAGCTGAAAGCTTCGGATGCGACTGGGATTAACGTCAGAATGAAGAAGACATACATACATATACACACGCCTGTAAATTCCCGAGGGGGTAAATCGAGGTGTATTCACAGAAAATTAGTGATATAGGTTTATTGAGAATCCGACTTGGATAGGTTAGGTTAGAAGGCTAATGCGGAGTGTTCCCACATTAAGCCTTCGTGGTTATTTTTCTATAACCATGCAGAAATAAGTCATTTTCTTAGCTGTTTGATTAAATGGCTAGGCAAGTAATTAAACGTCATCGATCCAAGCTATTTAATAACAGCCGTTTAATCAACTGGCTGAACATCATTCAGGTCGCTAATCGAACGGCACCGTTTAGTAAAGAGCTTAATTAAACGGCTAATTAAGCAAGTTGGCTGCGCAAATACATAGTTACCTACATCTTAATTGTTCGTTAGGGTTTACTTACTATTCTGTGAGAAGTAGTACCTAGTATGTAGGTATTTCAATCTAAGAAAAATTGACAATGTATACACGAATACATAGAGACAATAGTACCTACATGCATGTACATTGGGACTATCTTGAAACTAAAATGTGCTCAAAATGCGGGTCAACGTGTGGGTGGTATACGCGGTTTATACGTTTCTTGGGTATCTTTTGAGGATAATACGGGGTGCTACTATGGTGGAAGAGATCAAATTCACCAAGCATAGGTAGGTACATCCTTTTTACTATCGGAGGCAAAATGGTTGTCCTTGTATAGAAACTATCGTGAGCCATTTTTCAATTCGATAACTTTACTACGGCTATACTCACGTCACTCGTCAGGATGCGCCCGTCTAGTTTCGGACCCGACCGGAGTCCTTATTCATGAGCAGAGTATCCAGGCGAAATACGAGTGACGTGAGTATAGCCGTAGTAAAAATATCGAATGGTTGTCCTTGTCAAAACTAAAGTTCCCGCCAATGACGTACATCACAAAAATCTCACAAATACAGCGCGGCGGCGGTCAAAACACGGTCGTATGTAACCTAACTCCTGTGCGTCGATAATATTGTGATATCCAATATAACATAAATGCTTTTAATGGTAGTAGCTTGGCAAAGGTAAATTTAGGAGTGCTCGTAATCGAACACCGAGCGGCAGCGACCTACGCTCGGTGTTGCTAGAGCAGAAAACTTTAACAATAATTCATTTGCATGACAGACGATCATTCATGATGATGATATGATAAAACTTTGAAGGTATGTAGTATGTCTTAGATTAGAAGACCATTATTATATTAATCGGATAAAAAAGATCGCGGCCACCCTATATCGCCTCCCAATCGCCTACAAGCATAATGATTGTTCTATATACACTTAAACAATCATTATGCTTGTAGGCGATTGGGATCGCCTACAAGCATAATGATTGTTTAAGTGTTTACAAATTATATCCTCAATTAATGTAAGTACACACTCACTCATTCATTTCACTCAGTCACTCATTTCTAATTTTTCCTAATAATAGCATTAAGGCGCACACAAATCGAGAAAATTTTCAAACAAATATAGAAGTTTATGTTTAACTACTTCTGTAGGTACTATTATATATTCTCTGGTTTAACAGAACGTTTTGGTCACCCACATTACTGTTAAAATTAAGGGATATTTTGGTTCTAAACTCAACCACGTATATATGTCACCGCCAACTAGCTTAATCCGCCGTTCAATTAACTGCCTAGGCAGTTAACTAAACGGCGCCATTCAATTAACTGCCTGAATGGTGTTCAGCCATTTAATTAAACGTCTAGGCAAATAGTTTGGATCGATGAAGTTTAAGTACTTGCCTAGCCATTTAATTAAACATTTAGAAAAATAACTTATTTCTGCATGGGTATAAAAAAATAACAACGAAGGCTTAAGACCTAGTTTGCTAACCTAACCTAACCAAGTCAGATTGCGCAGCTATAACAATAAACCTATCACTAATTTTCTGTAAATGCACCTCTGTCTACCCCCTCGGGGATTTACACGTGTAAGTATACGTATGTATGTATGTAATTTTCTATCTTATTTCGAGGTAGTGCCCCATCTTACGATTGGCCCAAGCATTAAGCAGCCTGGTTATTAAATGATGTAATAAACGAGACGGCTGAATATCATTCATGCCTTTAATTGAAAGGCGCCGTTTAATTAACTACCTAGGCAGTTAATTGGACGGCTGATTAAGCTAGTCGGCGGCGACATATATATCACTGAGTAGTTATAAACTCAATTACGTCACTGTTTTGTGATGTGATTCTGATTTATAGTCATCGTATGTGATTTCAGCGATATTAGTTTCCTTGATAATAGGGTTTTGAGGGCACATTCTTTTAACCAGATGACAAGATGACCTATTATATCAAGATGACCTATAATATGAACTGTTGTTTTGTTATAATAAATATAACAACATAAAGCTTTGACCCATTGACCGCTCGCTGGTACAAAGAACTCATCAAACCTGCGGATACTAACGTGACATCCTATCCTTGGAACCACGTCATTCATTATAACAAAGTGGGATGACGTCACAGTACAGTGAAACTTGATAGTGTTGCTAGCTATAAAAATGTTACTTAAGTACTGTCATGTGCTACTCTATTTTTGTGTTGTGCATCAATGGTAGGTATACAATATTGAGATAAGTGTCAATCAATTAATTAGCTTGCTGCAGTCCACTGTTATTAACAACACAATGCAACAAAAATGTGCATGAAATTATACTTTTTTGAATTCTTGTATACTTATAAGTACAGTCAGCGACAAACGTTGTATGACAATTTTTTTAAAATCTTACATTGAATTGTATGTACCTAGAATTAATGTTTAAGCTAGGTCTAGAAACCCCCGACGACAAACTTAAATTTTCTTTAGAATTTTATGATCAGTTTAACAGTTATAGTAAAATAAAATAAAATACATAAATAGTAATATAAATCTCTTATAATAATACGTTAGCGTAACGCTCATAACAGTCATAACTCAAAAACTACTCAACCAATTTTCACCGGGTTTTTTTTTAAATGAAAGCTTAGGGTCCAAAGGGGTGCAGAAAAATAGGACATGAGAAACAAACGGGCGGAACCGCGGGAAAAAGCTAGTAGTTATATAATATAGTTATAAATTAGAAATGGTGATGCCACTTATGTAGTTGACTGTACCTATCTAGGTCGTCGTGACTGCGCTAGTCATATGATATGACTCCTCATATTCTCAAAGCATGCATTTCCATGTTAAAACAAGAAACAATTAAAAGTATATTAAAAATAAGGAATTTGATATTCAAGTCGAACGGAATCGATTAGTATCTAATATCCGTGGGTGGGTCCGTATCAATATTTACAGATATTTAATAAATTAAAATATTTTTGGCACAAAATCTTCAACAAACTTGAAAAGAAATACAAAATAATAATGAATTCTTGTTTTCCCCTATTCTATACCCAATAGCTACTCAATGCAAAGACCACTTGGGTACACATGCTTGAAAAGTGGTTCTTAAAAAAATAGTAGTAGGTCTGTTAAAAACTCATGGCATTACCTATTTTTTACAATTATTATTTTATACGGCAACGTTAAAATGTTATAACAAAGCCAATCTAGTTTATAGGTAGTTGACTCTAAAATAAAATGGCACTTTGAAGCTCAATAATTTACAAACGTATCCGTTCGACAAAAAATTGTTTTAAAAAAACTCACAAAGAGTCAAATGAAACTGTCATTTTTCTGTCGACCGTTTTAAGCAGGTACAGTTACAAGCCGGTGAGGTGGTTTAGGCCACGAACTTGTTGGTAGTGCCCTACATATGCAAACTGTGTGGTTAGTCGACGAAGGACATACGGTTGCATCTTTACATACGTTGGTACAACTTAATACGATGTAACTTATTAAGTACCCCAATTAAGTAAGCCTCTATTAAAAAAAGTACAGGTACTCTTTGTATATAAAGTTGTAGGTATATAAAGGTGGAGTCGTATCTCCTTTGTCCGACTGCACATTCCGTCTTTAGACAAATAAAAGCGGCCAAGTGCGAGTCGGACTTGCTCATGAAGGGTTCCGTAGCAGTAAGTAACATAACATAAAAGTTCTTGTAGGGTTACGATTTGTGATGTACTAAAAAATACTTAGATAGTAGTTCTCGTTCAAACCAATTTTCGGTGGAAGCTTACATGATAATGTACATCCTATATATTGTTTTTAGTTTTATGATTTATCATTCGCTTATTTTAAGTTACAGGGGGGGGGGTCTATCATTTTACCTCTTTCAAAGTGTCTTTCGTGCAAACTATCCCGTTTAGCTATTTAGGTACCTATCTATGGGCGCACGTACCTATGGGTTTAATCAATTTTTATTTTTTGAGTTAAATTTCTATGACCAAATTTAGGACCAAAATTAATACGGACGGGCAGACAGACAGACAGACATGACGAATCCATAAGGGTTCTGTTTTTTGCTATTTGGCTACGGAACCCTAAAACCATACTTGATGTCATTATTCATCAACAAATTAGACCTAGGTATAAACTGAAGAAAATCTGTACCTACATAATATCTAATAACTAAATGTTTCTCTACTGTAATAAGCCAGTCTGCGAGCAGGGTGAAGTCGAGACCGGCACCGGGCACCAACTGCAAACATATCGTGTTACTGCGACTAGTGAAGCTTATAATTTACCTAATGCCGTGTAAAACGATCGCTGTGCTAATGTACGTAGAAACAAATATGGACGTCACACGGAAAATGTGTACTGCTAGGATGATAAACTGTATTTAGAATAGGATTTCGAATCTGTTATTTGCGGATGGAAATTGGATACAGTCAGTGTGGGCTTGTTGGTGGTAAGTTTCTGTGACATCATCATTCACTGCTGTTCCAATGCGCATGGGAACTGGGAGCTTCAATGATGCTTATTTGAAACTTTGGACCCGTCCGAAACAGAAAAGACAGACGTAGCTTTTACGTACCATGAGGCAACCACGGACCCAAACACGGCAAATTCTAGTGAAAGTAGGTTTTAGATTAAGGTACTGTGATATCCGCCCTCCGTGGCAGCTATTACTAGTAAATGCCTGGACATCATGTGTCAACGATTTAAAAATAAATCTTACGAATAAAAATTTAATATTAAATTGAGAAGATAGGAAAAAACTGAGAAGCGGGACAGTTCCTGACAGTTGACGTGAGGGCTACGGTGGAAGCCAGCAAGACACCAGAAACTCAAGATTTGAAGAGAAGTGTGCTAGTTTCCGTGGTCCTCTGAAACGAGTATTGTATAAAATTAAAAAAACCTCGCGTAAAATCCCCTATTAAAAAGCTCGTGTAGGAATGATGTGTTTTCCCCAATAAATCACAATATTACGGTATTAAAAAGTAGTTTCATTGGTCAAACTGTGGAGATTGAGTCCCCGACTCCACAGTACTATCTGTGTGATGGATGACGGAGAAAGAACACAAGTCTCACCATCCAATCTAATCGGAAGGGTGCCGTAAGAGGCGACTAACGGAAAAATACGCTAACTATATCACTTCGCGTCAATAGCATCGGTAGCTTAGCGGTTAAGGAGTCGGCCTTAGGATCGGGAGGTCCCGGGTTCGAATCCTGGCCATTACACTACCGACGTGAACCCACTCCTAGCACAAGCAATTTAGCTTAGTTGGAGGGGTTAGAGAGAATATTAGTAATTTCGATAATTTTGGTTGCTAATATTCTTTATAAAAAAAAGGATTAAAACTCGAAATAAACAATCCATCTGAAAGTCTCCCAAGATTGGGAGAGGCCTATGTGCAACAGTGTACAGCAATAGGCTAATTGATTGATGATTGAGTCTACTGCTGGATATATACATAAGCCTCTGCCAATGTACGTCACAACAACCGATCCTCTACCTTCTGCATCTGTTTAATTTCATAGTAGCTATCCTTGAAAGATCTTTAATGAGAACAATTTACATAACATTGGTTTAAAGTTTTAGGGAGTTCCCCGGCCGGGTTCTCAGAATACAAAGTCGAAAATTAACTGTAATTTGCTTAGTTAGCTTAATATTGTGACTTCCTTTAGCTAATGCATATATCTATAGGTAGGTACAGTTGCCAGTACAGTGAGTGAAACCTGATTATGCAAATAGTAATACCAAGAGTAATAAGTAAGTAACAAACAAAACGATGATATTTCAGTTACAGAGGTAAATTCATATAAAATCACTCGCTGTCTCAGTTATAGAGGTAACTATGACGACAAAATCGAAAGAAAAAATCCCACTCAATCCCCATCAATTGCTTCGTCCCACTAATAGAGGTAATTCAGTGCCAAAGAGTTGGGACCTCTGCATTGTTCCAGTTACGGAGGTTTCTCACTTATCCAGGTCCCAATTAATCAATTTTCACAGTATGTATTAGCTTAACCCTTTACATTCTAGCTCCTACAACTTAACATAAAATAATTAAAAAAAATAAGAATGTTAAATTAGTCCTATGAAGATTACAAAATCCATTCAAAATATGTAAGTACATAAATTATTTAGGGTCAAGAAATCAAGAAGTCAGTGCCTATACTGGTGTTGGGGACGACAGAAACAGGATAGACGGCCAAGAGGTATATGGTGGCCTAATATTTTGTACCGCTGGCGCTTCTGTCGTGCGGCGAGTGGACTGTATGTAGATCTTGATGCTGGCGGGTGGACGAAGGTGCCGTTGGGAGCGTGGATTCTGAGATGCTTGCGGCTTGATGAATGATGATCTGCAGAAGGGTACTTCAATTTCCAGGGTCTTTCCAGTGAAACAGCGATTTCTTTCTTCTTGTTTATTAGAGGTTTTTTCTCTAAGGCTGCTGGTTCCGCACTGAATTCGGGAGGAAAAATGACCGGCTTATATAGGGTACTCTGTCCAATCAGAGCCCTTTGGATTCTACCTACAAACTGCTTTAGCCAATCAGCGGCTTTGTTTACATTGCCTATTTTATTTTTCCTCACGGATTCTATATTTTACAATTTTATCTTATAGATAATACCTTATATTTACTTAATAACATAAATTTAACAATAAAAACATTAGTTTAGACCTTAAAAATTATAAAAATAGCTATCGGCTCTCGTTACGGTAAAGTTCTACAGTAGCTAAGCTTCGTGGCGCGTTCTGCGTAGGTGGCGCCGCCAAGCGGAAATGATTGGAGACTCATTTGGGAATTTTTATTCACTTAAATCTAATTACAAAACTTATAACTTATCCTTATGAACTATTTACAAATTACAAGTACGTCGTCGCTAATAGAACTATTTACAAATTACAAGTACGTCGTCGCTAATATTCTCCCCCACGGTGCGTGGCACTGCATCCTCGGGCAGCGACGATGTGGCAGGTACCAGCGTGATGACTCGACGTGTCGGCCGTCGGAGTACTCCACCCGAAGTCCGCACGTCCAATATCCTAGTTCTTCCGTCTGGTCCTGGATACACCTTGATGACCTCGCCTCGGGGCCACGAATTTCTCGGCAGCGTCGCGTCGACTATGAGCACGATGTCGCCTATCTTCGGATCGTTAGTTTCCTTACCCTCTATCTTTCTAGGCATCAAGAGGGGTAAGTACTCTTTGATCCATCTCTTCCAGAAGTGGTCCGCTAGCCTTTGCGTAGTTTTCCAGCTGGGTCTTCCTATCAACTCGGTGTCGTTGAACTCGCCGGGTGCTGACATGCCGCATGACCTACCCAACAAGAAGTGGTTGGGGGTCAAACTTTCCTCTTCAGTGGGGTCCATGCTGACGGGGGTGAGGGGCCTTGAATTGACGGTGTGCTCCACCTCGGTTAGGAGCGTGTGAAGCACTTCTTCTGGCGGTGACTTCTCTTCGAGGACCGCTGCTAACGCCGTTTTGACTGATCTTACGAGTCTCTCCCAGGCACCTCCCATGTTCGGACAACCAGGAGGGATGAACTTCCAGGTGATCCCTCTCTCTTGTGCGGCTTGCTGCAGCTCTTTGTTCGCCCCGACGAAGTTCGTACCGTTGTCGCTGAAGATTGTCTTCGGAGTTCCTCTTCTTGCTGCCATCCGTCGGAGTGCCATAATCATAGAGCTAGTGCTTAGAGATGGCACTAACTCCAGATGTACAGCTCTGGTGGTGAGGCAAGTGAACAGTGCCCCCCAACGCTTCTCTCTTCTTCTCCCCACGGTGACGTGCATTGGCCCGAAGTAATCCACAGCGGCGTTGGTGAACGGGAACTGGTGATGCTGAAGACGTTCTCTTGGTAAGTTTCCCGCTGGTGGTATCCCCGGCGTACCTTTCCTTGTCTTGCACCACTGACAGCCGTGAGATATAGCTTTCAGTGTTGTTCTTAAGCCGAGGACCCAATACTTTTGACGGATTTCGTTCATGACCGTCGCGTTGTTTGCATGTAGGAACTTCTTGTGGTAATGCTCGATGAGGAGGCGTGTGATTTTGTGCCTTCCATCTAGCACAACAGGATTCATTTTTCTTTCGCCTTCATCTTGAAAATTGTTCGTTCTACTTCTTAATTTGATGATGTCGTCTTCACCCATGTAGACGTCAATCTTCTTTATTCGACTTGCATTTTCTAATGGTTTCTTATCCTTCAATTTTCTTAAGTCAGCCGAGAAGCTGTCGGCTTGACTCATCTTCAATAATAACTTTTCAGCCTTCTTCAAGTGTTCTTCGTGTAGAGGTACGTATAGCCGCTTGTCTGCGCTGGCGGAGATTTGTAGCTTACCGGGCTGGGTCTTCTTTTGTGGCTTCCAGGGCTCGTCCTTCTCTCGGGCGGCGACGGTGGTTGCCTTGCGGGTTCTCAGGCGGCTGACGAAGGCGATGACTCTCGCAGTAGTGCGCAGCAATCGCTCCCAGCTTGAGAAACGTTCCAGGTCCAGTAGAGTCTTGTCTGTTGCTTTCGTTGCCATCGCTTTCAGTTGATTCTTTTCTTCTAGCAGCGCACCTCCTTGCTTGAAGTCTCGATGTGGCCACTCTTCTTCTGGCTGGCGGAGAAATGACGGCCCCTGGAACCACCTGGCGTTGCTGTCGAACTCGGCTGGGACACCCCTTGTGGCGTCATCTGCCGGGTTTTGCTTAGTAGGCACCCATCTCCATTCTTCAGGTTTCGTTTTCTCTTCTATTTCTGCCAGTCGGTTTGCCACGAACGTCTTGAATTTTCTAGGTTCTGAGTTGATCCATTGTAGTACAGTGCTGGAGTCGGTCCAGTATACTGTCTTTGATGCTTCGAGCTCCATCTCTTCTTTGATCGACGCCGCCATCCTACTACCAAGCAAGGCCGCTTGTAATTCAAGCCTTGGGATAGACACTGGCTTCGTGGGCGCGACTCTGGCTCTGCCGGCGATCATAGAGACGTGGACTCGTCCACTGGGCTCGGTTGTCCTCCAATAGACGACTGCTGCATAGGCTTCTTCGCTTGCATCGGTAAATGTATGCAGCTGTCCGCTTCGACTGCACGGTGAGATGCACCTCGGGATCTTCAAACTTGATAATGTTGATACATCTTCTAGGTATCTTCGCCAGGCTGCTTCTTGTTTTTCACTTATAGCTTCGTCCCAGTCCGTCTTAGTACGCCAGATTTCTTGAATCAATTTCTTCCCTTGTATTAATACTGGCGCGGCGAATCCCAACGGGTCGAATGTAGACATAACGGCGCTCGTGACTTCTCTCTTGGTCGGAGTCCGTTGCCCATTCAGCAGCTCTTCTGGCGTGTTGCGTAGCCCAATGTTGAAGGCTAATGCGTCTTCTTTAACCAGCCATCTTAGACCGAGAGTCTTCTCTTCTTTCGCGAGTGGCAGTGAATCTTCTTTATTTGCTTCTTCTATGTCAGGCAACGCAGTCGCGTAGTTACTGGCCCAGCCCTTGAGATGAAAACTTGCTCTTGCATGGATTTCTTTAACTTGCTCGGCTATCTTCTTTGCTTCTTGGGTCGACTCGAAGCTCTGGAGATAGTCGTCCATGTAATGATTTCGGCTGATGGCTTTCACTGCTTCGGGTCGAGTCTCTTTGAAGTCTTCTGCGTTCTTGTTCATGACGTATATCGCCGTCGCCGGTGATGACGCTGCTCCAAAGATGACTGACGTCATGCGATATTCTTCTGGCTTGCCTGTCCTCTTCTCACCTCGCCACAGGAACCGTAGGCTGTCCCGATCCTCTTCTCTAATCTTGATACGAAGAAACATGTCTTGAATGTCAGCCATGATTGCCACTGGACCTTCTCTGAAGCGCAGCAACACCCCAAACAACGACTGCAGTAGGTCTGGGCCTGGTAGCAGCACGTCGTTGAGGCTCTTTCCGTCGTACTTGGCGGCTGCATCGAAGACTATTCTTGGTTTCTTCTTGATCGGGTGTATCACGGCGAAGTGAGGTAGGTAGAAGGTTCTACCTTCACTGACGACGTTTGAGATCTTCTCTGCATAACCTTTTTCAATGAGGTTCTTGATCTGCTTCTCGTAGGACTGCTTGACCTCGTTGTCTCGATCTAACTTCTTTTCTACGTTCACCAAGCGTCGTAGAGCTTGATTGTAGTTGTTAGGTAGGGACTCATCTTCGCTCCTCCACAGTAGGCCTGTCTCGAACTGACCGCTGGGAAGTTGTTTCGTTGTCTTCTCGAGGATTTCCAGGGCTCTTCTGTCGCTGTCGTTCGTTGGCAGCTTGTTCTGAATTCCAAGTGATTCTAGTTGGAAATGCTCTCGGATGACGTCTTCCATGGCTTCATCTGCTGTCTTGGCTCTGCCGTAGTGGATGAAGTGTACCGCAGCGCTGGAACCCGTTTCACACCCATGTAGCACCCACCCTAGACTAGTGAGTGAGGCTACGGGCTCGGATGGTTTTCCTTTCTTCAGTCTTCTTGTGACGATAAGGCCCCAGTTATCTTGACCTATCAACATCTTCGGTTTCTCGGTTGTGTAGAGAAGTTGATCTTCAATCTTCTTTAAATGCTGGCAGCTGGTAATAGTGTCCTTCTTTATTCTTTGTTCTGACAGGTTGAGATCGTCGATGGTTCTTGCAGTGATATTCTTCTTGTCTCTTCTGAAGGCACCTTTGATCTTCAGTTGTATCTTCTGGGAATCCTTGATGATCTTTGTACCGACTGTTTCAATAGTTAGCGTTTCTGTCTTGCCCTCAGCTCCGATCGTCTCTGCCACCGCCTGGTCTAGAAGCGTGATGGTTGAGCCTTCATCCAGCAGCGCCAGCACCCGAGCTTGCCCTTTCGGCCCGTAGATGTCGACTGGCACGATCTTCAGGTATGCTTTTTCTCCACTGATGGTGTTGTGGATGGAGGCGACCTTCCCTTCTGATGAGCTTCCTTCTTCTTTCTTCTCAAATGGTTTCGGCGGCTTGTCGGAGTGTAAGATAGTGTGATGCCATCTTCCACATTTCTTGCAGTTTGGAGCTCTACAGTTGGTTCTTGAATGCTGGAACCGTAGACACTTGAAACACGTTCTAGCTTTCTTCACTATTTCCCATTTTTCATCAATGTTTGCTTCTTTCAGCTTCTTGCATTCTATCAGGAAATGCTCTTCTTGACATATGGGACAACTCTTCTTGAACTTCTCTCGTTCAGTTTCATGTGAAGACTCTCCTTGAATCGTATGCACGGGTCTTCTTGTACCCCTCTTCTGGTCTGAAGGCTCTTCAATTGGGGCAAAGTCACCGCACATGTCTGCTTCTACTTCTAAAAATTCTTCAATGAGTAGTAGCTCTTGTAAGTCTTCCTCCCTTCGGCTTCTATGGTAGGCGAACCATCTGAATTTCATAGCTGGAGGCATCTTCTCAATGATAGCTTTCAATGTTTCAGGAGAGCTGAGATACTGCGGCTTCTTCAAGGCTTTGATTGTTTGAACAGCGTTCTTGACTTTGCTTGCAAACTTACAGATGTCGCTTGGGTTTTCAGCGACTTTAGGTAGGCTCTTGATCTTCTCCAATTCCGCCAGTGCTAGTGCCCCAGGTCTTCCAAATCTTGATTCCAGCGCCTTGAGTACTTCGTAGGGATCTTCAGCGGTGAACAGTAGGCTCTGGACAGCTTCCTTTGCTCTTCCCTGGATCGCTCTTCTGAAGCGTGCCATGTTCTGTATGTTGGAAAACGAGGCAGCCGTGTCTTCGAAGGTCCTCTTGAACGCCAACCATTCTTCACAGGAACCGTTGAAGTGAGGGAGTTCAACCATCTTTGATGACATTGTTTCATGCGACTTCTGAGAAATCTCTTTAATAGCTTGAGCTAACTCCTGGATGTCGCTCTTCTTTTCTTCACGTTCAGAAGATTTTCTTTCTTCGGTGGGCCCGACCCCTGTTTCGACGACCCATTTTTCAACTTGGGTTATTTCGTACGACTCTTCTCCAGCATCTTCTTCTTCTGATTCTGCGGCGATGAGTTCCAGCTTAGCCCGAGCTACCTTGGATCGCGCCTCGGCTAGCTCGAGCTCCCGTAGTGCCAATGCCATCTTCGCTTGCACTTCTGCTCTCTTCCTATGCGACGAGCGGGACGGTGTGTCCGTGTTGCGGGTCGACTTCTTAGGGTGAGGCCGCTGCAGACTGTCTTCATACTTCGATGTCGGTGCGCTTGCTTCGTCCCGACGTGAAGTGACACTTCGCTGACTGTCTTGCAACGTTGTATGGCTGGCTGTGATGGTACTCTGCTCCTCAGAATCTTCAAATTCCTCTTCAATGATGCTGGGCGGAGGCGCCGTGCGAGTCGGCTCCCCTTGCGCAGACTCCAATCTTGACCCATCGAATGATTGTAGTCTTGCTTGCTTCTGAATCAGCGGAACTGGCTTTTTTCTGCTTACTGTACTTGCGGACCCCGTAGTACCCGTGGTCGATGAACCGGTGCTCGTCGTGGCGGTGCTCGCTTCACTCGGCGTATTCATGCTCCAGTCCGACGAGGTGGTTTTTTCTGAAGTCTTCGATTGTTCTGATCCTGCTCTTGTGGTTGGCATCTTCTATTCTTCAAATCTTGACCCAATCCGGCTATCGATGGACCAAAAAATGTTGGGGACGACAGAAACAGGATAGAATGGCCAAGAGGTGTATGGTGGCCTAATATTTTGTACCGCTGGTGCTTCTGTCGTGCGGCGAGTGGACTGTATGTAGATCTTGATGCTGGCGGGTGGACGAAGGTGCCGTTGGGAGCGTGGATTCTGAAATGCTTGCGGCTTGATGAATGATGATCTGCAGAAGGGTACTTCAATTTCAAGGGTCTTTCCAGTGAAACAGCGATTTCTTTCTTCTTGTTTATTAGAGGTTTTTTCTCTAAAGCTGCTGGTTCCGCACTGAATTCGGGAGGAAAAATGACCGGCTTATATAGGGTACTCTGTCCAATCAGAGCCCTTTGGATTCTACCTACAAACTGCTTTAGCCAATCAGCGGCTTTGTTTACATTGCCTATTTTATTTTTCCTCACGGATTCTATATTTTACAATTTTATCTTATAGATAATACCTTATATTTACTTAATAACATAAATTTAACAATAAAAACATTAGTTTAGACCTTAAAAATTATAAAAATAGCTATCGGCTCTCGTTACGGTAAAGTTCTACAGTAGCTAAGCTTCGTGGCGCGTTCTGCGTAGGTGGCGCCGCCAAGCGGAAATGATTGGAGACTCATTTGGGAATTTTTATTCACTTAAATCTAATTACAAAACTTATAACTTATCCTTATGAACTATTTACAAATTACAAGTACGTCGTCGCTAATAGAACTATTTACAAATTACAAGTACGTCGTCGCTAATAACTGGAATATTTGCTAGGTACCAAAAAGCAAAGTAGGACTGGCTTGTCGTTATGCCCGCGTGTGCGTCTGTCTACCCTACCACCCTCACTCAACGTATAGAATTTTTTAATTCTTTAGCTATCAAGATCTGTAATTAAATATTGGATATTGATGGTACGTATTTCGGGTGTAGGTAAGTTAACACTAAACTGTACCTCCCAATATTTGGCTCACCAGGTATGGCCAATCAAATTAATAAGCCAGTCGCAGTCCATTCCTGGACATACACTCCACCGCTTCCAGCCACCTTTTTCTGGCCGTCAGTGACGTCAGTGACGTCAGTCTATCTGACTGCCGATAGCCTATGGAATGGAAGGATAAAATTTACGTAGACACGCACGTCACGAAGCTCCTTCTGCTACAGATGTCTGCGATCAAACTGTGAAGGCGGCACCACACGTCATTGTATGTTAATTCGCTTGTACATATATGACACGCCGCGTGGATCCCGGCAAAGCCGCGTGGTTCCCGGCAGAGTAGAAATTTGGCCACCCCTTCTCTTCCCATGTGGTGTCGTACAAGGCGACTAAGGGATAGGGCTGAATGACTTTAACATCAGACAGATATGTACAGCCCAGACTCAACCTCAGATGCATGGTTCGAGTCAACAATAGTGCCCGGAATACGGCAATAGGCTCACCCCATATTACGGGACCACGGAGAAAAGAAAAGTAGTGACTACTTTTTTTTTCTCCGTGCGTGGGACCGAATACAGATTGGTGAAATGGGGGTGTTAATCACCTCTGCCTAACCCTGCGGTGATAAAGGTAAAATGTATATATGACAAATATTTGGACGAATACAAGTTGACCGCATAACGGATAACACATACCTAGTTCCAGCATAAAATTCATAATTTGTCAAGTAAGACTGTGGCATTTTAGCTCGATCACATAATTCTCCACGTTTTAGTCTTGAGGACTGGAGTTTACCGGTAAGATTACACGCGTTCACCAGTACTTTAGGGGGTGGCCATTAACTGTGTGAAGCAATTGTGGCGATTTTTCGACAAACCTTGGTGAGATGCAGTTTTAGTTTAACTTCTCCCTCCACCTTCTAATTGTATAGACATAAGGCTTCTTAAATATGTTTATCAAATTCCTGATTGATAGAGTATAGAAAGGTAATATGAAATAGAGTTTTTTTAAGTTTACAATTACTTTTATTCCTAAGGAAAACCTCCATTGAATTTCAGCTATAAGTTCCCATATTCTTACTATCAATGCAAGCTATCAAACTCAATTAAACATCATTTTAAATTGAAACCCTTTTTTACAAGCTGATAAAATTCAGTTTTGAAGATGAAGTGGCGTTATTTTTTTTGTGACGCCGCATAAATAGTGATGGATAATGGAAAAATTTCGGAATGAAAAGAAAAGAAAAAATGAAAAATTTCCAAAATTTTTTCAATTTTTCAAATATTTTTCAAATATTGGAAAAAATGAGGAGTCGACCAAGATCAGAAAATAAAACAAGATAACAAATTTTTATTTGTTACTTTTTATCAAAATACTAAAATTTCTCATATTTAGGATTCCGTACCCTATTACTAAGACTGTTATTTATTATTTTTCTTAAAGACTTTTATGATTTCTTGCATAAGATTATACCGTTCATCACCGGTATACCGGTGAAGTTCATGCGAGATAAATTTACAAATCATTAAGTTTGAAATTCTAATGTTCTCATTTTCTTCCGCTTTGTACTCTGGTTCTGTCATCACTGCCGCATCACAAAACTGATTTTCTGAATTTGGGATTTGTTTTTGGGATTCTTTAACTGTATAATCTGGACTAGACCAACGTTGAGCGTACTGACTGTACTCATCTGGTTCTGATATGTACGTATCACTTCTAGGTAAGCTGCAATTTGGAGTATTGTCTTTTCCGGCGACTTCTGAAAGCTTTTTTTTTTTCTTGGAATGTAATCAGCATTTTCAGTGAATAAATTTTCTGATTCATTACGCATATTGTCAAAATTACAGTTAATTTCAGTATCTGATTCACTATCTGAAGCTAGTATAATCTTTTCTGAAAAACAAATAAACATACCTACATAAACTCACACGAAGGCAAAGCCACTGAGTCTAAAATATATTATAATGCTACGTGTACGAGTAGTTATATGAACGTGCAATATTAAGTAGATAGATACCTACTAGTTTGTTGGTATTTCTGTTTAATAGTAAAATATTAGTTTTAGGTGCTTACCTTTGGACATCGCTGTCTACTAACAATGGCAGTTTTGTGGGTCAGATCAGTCAAAAACACTCATAAAAGGAGGGAGGTTATGTCGGACTCGAACCGACTAAACCGCACGCCGTCTCTGGGTCGTAGTGCTAGGCCGAAGGTGAGGTTGTCATGCGACATATCCCTCGCACCCCGGCTGACCCAGGGCCATCCCTCTCGGTCTGGCCTTCCTCGGGAAGGGGGGGACCACGCGGTCCCCGACTCAAACCCGGTGTGGGGAGGCGCGCATCGTCCTACGATGCGCGCCGCCGCCGTGGCCTGCTTCTGCTAGGGTGACGGGCGGCTCCACCCGTCACCCTCAGGCCCGCGCTCATGGGGGGCGGAGGTCAGTTTGCGCCCTCCGACGCCCGAGCTGCCTTCGAGCGCGTGCAGCGATGTCAGCGAGCCTTTCTCGCTCATCGCGCTGCGCTCGCTCTGCTGTCTCCTTCGCGAGCATGACCTGCTCGCAGAAGGAGGCGCTGGCCGCCCACGCATCCGCGCAGCGGCCCATCGCCGCGAGCAGGGTGGAGAGCGTGAGCACTCTCACCCCCAGGGCCGCCACAAGCTCCCGCCTCGGCGTCTCAAACGCCGGGCACTCGGTGAGCGTGTGCAGCCCCGAGTCCACGCTCGCGTCGCAGTGATGGCACTCGGGCGTTGGCTCTATACCCATCAGATGCAGATACCGCCCGAAGCTATCGTGCCCGGTGATAATCTGCGTCTGACGGTACGAGAGGCTACCGTGTGGCCTCTCTAGCCACTCCCCCATGATGGGCCTTACCGCCGCAATCACGGCGTGCCCTGCGCGTGGTTGCCCAAGTCGTCGCTCCCACTCGGCCACCATGACCTGGTGGAGCCGGGATTTCTCGGCCCGAATATCCTCGGGCTCGGGATAGAATCCCCGCTCCCGCGCCTCCTTTCGGAACTGATATAGTGCCGAAAGGGCCCTCGCTTCCAGGATCCACGGTGGCGATCCGGCCAGGAGACTCGCCGCTTCGAAGGATATCGTGCAGTATCCCCTGATGGCCCTGGAGGCCATCGTGCTCTGCGCCGTACGGAGCAGAGGCAGGAATCTGGCCTCCAGGGTGTCCGCCCACACGGGGCACCCGTATAGGGCCATGGACCGCACGACACCCGCGTCGATTCTCCTGCAGGAGGCCTCTGGGCCCTTCAAGTAAGGCAACAACCGGCCCAAGGCATTCGCCGTGAGCACCAACTTGGGGCGCAGACTTCGGAAATGCTGTCCGAAGTCCCATCGACCGTCAAGCACGAGCCCCAGGTATTTCAACCGGGGCTTGATGTCGATGGGAGTGCCTCCCACTGTAAGGCTGGCTCCCGGGCCTGGCCTGCGCCGAGGGCCATGAAAGAACATGGCCTCGGACTTGTGCACCTCGAGTGTGTACCTCGAGACCCAGCCGCCGGATCCTGTCGACGACCTGAGCAACCGCGGTCGTGGCCCTCAGGGTCGCTTCGCGGTGCGTAGCCCCGCTCACCGTCACCAGCGTGTCGTCCGCATAACACGGGACGGTGGCACCGTACGCGAAGCACCCAGTCGTAACCGATGTTCCACAGGAGCGGCCCCAGGACCGAACCCTGTGGAACACCGCACGACAATGTGTAAAATAAACCATTGACCATGAATCTGTATTAAAATATAACTTTGATCATTTGTTTTTTTTTTTAAACAACATGTAAAGCCATTAAATCATTTGAATTTCAACTTATTATGAACTATATTTTATAAACTATTTCATTTAAACTAATAATTTCGATAAAAAGATATATTTCCATTATTTTTCCAATTTTTCAATTTTTCAGAAAAATAAATTGAAAAATTTCCGGTATTTGAAATTTTTCGGACAATTACCCATCACTACGCATAAATGGCCCACGTATTTAATGGACACTCCCTTAGCGATTGCTTAGCGAAACTTGCACTCAGTGTTCAGGAATAGAATGCTTGATTCTAAAATTGGTAACTGCGGGTGGGCAGATTGTGAGACTCAGTCTCGGCACTAAACGGATCTGAAGTTATTAATGCACAAATGTAAATATTATGATGTGTAATATACTGCAAATAGTTACATGATGCATTCAAATATTCAATTCATAGTTAGCTTTCTATTTGATGTGGAATATTTATTTGAGTTAATATATTACAAATACGAGTCCTAGGAGAGCCATCCATTCTGTCCTAATTCCGATAAAAAAATTCTACACATTGTCATTTAAACAACAACTCATCGAAGCGACTATTCGATCTGAATTTTACCCATGACATTTGAAATTTTGGAAACATTCCATCTATCATACAATCCCAAAACGAGAGGGGACGCGTATCCGAATCTAAAACCTCCAATAGAAAGTTATTACATTCCACACCTATTTATTGTACAAATAAAAAATGTATTTAATTCGCGATCGACGACGTTGCATATGCTGAATAGTTTCCCACAAAGCAGTACAAAATAAAACCCTATCATAGCCATAGAAAACACAAAGCGAGCGAACGTGGGGCTAACAAAAGCGGTGGCGTAATGTTACGTCTCCGATATCCGCAGATCGATTATGTTTCACATGTTTCTCATTATAACGTCTGGGTACGAAACAAAGCGTGTCAAGTTGCCGTGCAATGCTCTTCTGGCAACCCGAGAGTATAGCACCCGACTGTTTTGGTCATGCGAGAACGAAACGCCACACTTTCGGGGAAAAGTGTTTTCAGCTGGCAACATTAGCATTACTTGCAAGTTGCAAGCCGAGCATTCTGAGCGCTCCTTTGTGAAATAATACCATGCCACACATTCTACTTCCAAGTTCAAATTATAATGGTAGGTATCTATACAATATTATATACCGGTAAAACGATGCCACTTTAGAACGATGGTAGGGTGACTGTAATGATAATTAATAAAAAAAAATGCTTTTACTTTAATTTCTCGTAAAATATCCGAAAGCGTCCTAATATTTTGTTAAGTATTGGTAAAAGTGATATTTCGGCTATATTATCATTCAATCCCAAAGCACGACGCATCTGAAAACATGGCAATTAATTTGTAAACAACATGTACACCGATTACAACATGTGCTTACCGATGTACAACAGGACATCTAACTGAATATTTCCCCATCGCACGGTTACCTGAAAGAGATCGCATTTAGCGATAAGGCCGCCCATTGTGCATTTAACTATAATTACTGTAATCAATACTTCGTATTGTATTATCTCTTGTAATCTAATGTTGGTGTACAATAAAGAGTTATCCATCTAATTAATGTCAGTAAATCATGATTATATATTCAAGCTTACAATTCTATTTCTTAAGAAATATCTACATTATATTTAGGCTATAAGTTCATATATTTGTAAGAATATTATCAATGCAAGCTTTTAAACTCAAATAAGGTCAAATTACTTGTGATATACAAATACGAGCAGGTCGTGCTCGCGAAGGAGACAGCAAACGGGCGCGGCGCGATATGCGAGTAAGACTCGCTGACATCGCTGCACGCGCTCGAAGGCGGCTCGGGCGTCGGAGGGCGCAAACCGACCTCCGCCCCCCATGAGCGCGGGCCTGAGGGTGACGGGTGGAGCCGCCCGTCACCCTAGCAAAAGCAGGCCACGGCGGCGGCGCGCATCGTAGGACGATGCGCGCCCCCCCACACCGGCTTGAGTCCGTGGTCCCCCCCTCCCAAGAAGGGCCAGACCGAGAGGGATGGCCCTGGGTCAGCCGGGGTGCGAGGGATATGTCGCATGACAACCTCACCTTCGGCCTAGCACTACAACCCAGAGACGGCGTGCGGTTTAGTCGATTCGAGTCCGACATAACGTCCCCTCCGGCTCAGGAGGGGTGGGTATCCGAGGGGATTTCCCGCACGTAAAAAAAGAAGTGATACACAAATATAACTACTTTAATTTTCTTTTTGAACTTTAAGTACATGGGTCACTGTGAATGTCCGAAATTAGTGAATGTTAAGGTGCACTGGTGTATGTCGACAATCACCAAAATTGATGGTCCAAAATAAGTCCGGTTTTTTCCTAATCTATACTCGGACATACACCGGTGAATGTTAACACACACAAAGGAGATACAAAAAATCTCAGATGAGGCGATTAACAGCTTGTGTGAATGTTAAGAAACCCTGCCGGTGTTTTGTTTTTAAACTAACGATTTGTGTTCAAAAAGTTCTTCGTAATTCTTTCCACTCAACATAATCATTTCCTTCGGTTACGTATTAAATAACCAAAGTTCAAAATCTCGAATGTAGGTACGAAAATATAGAAGTACGATATTTCGAAGTTCAAAATCCCGAAAGTTCAAAAGCCCGAAAATTATACTTTGATACGTTGGTGGGCGTTCTGGTTAAATATTTACAGTTACTTTTTACAACGGAGGTATTTTTATTCATGTAGCTACTATATATCTTCATGTATTATCACAACCTAACACGAATGGTATGGCGGAGGTCGTAGTCATACTTTTCTATCTAACCTCTATGTATCCATGTCTAGGCACACAATTTCCACCCCGCGCAATTCGGCTTGGATACATTAGGTTCGAAGGCTAAGGCGGGAGTGGAGCTGAGTTACTGCTGCTTATAACCATCCAAACAAAACCATTTTGTTTGGATGGTTATAAAAACCAGATTTTGAACTTCGGGATTTTGTACTTCGAGATTTAGTACTTTCGGTACTTTGAACATTCGGTATTATGAGCTTCGATATTTTGATTTGTAACCTTTCCCTCATATACAAATAGTTATTTATAGTAATCGGAGTCGACGGAGCATGTGCCGTCCTCCGCCTACCCTTCTAGCCTAATCTATCCTTATCGGGGCGCGCGGTGTCCACGAACTGGCTTCGTTCGTTCCCGCGCATCAGAATGAACATTGACCAAGTCGTCGAGGGGCATGTTAACGTCACTGGTGAATGACCGCAATCGTCATGGAAAGGATATATAATGGACATTTACCAAAAAACTGGGTGGAGGTTAACAGTCACCAGTGTGGCTTAACCACAGGCTTAACATACACTGCATTTCGGACATTCACAATAACATATATGTTACAGTTAAAACGCGTTTTTCGTTAGAACTAGTTTTCCTTTGTTAAAACTAGTTTTTACTTAATGCCTTTATTAAAACTAGTACCCAGTTAAAACTGGAATAGGCCACTGATATATTTGATTTTCGGTTAAAACTAGTTGTCACATCGATCTGTAGTTAAAATTAGCATTATAAAAAAAAAAAACTATTTTCCGCATGGTTATAAAAAAAATAAACACGAAGGCTAATGCGCATTAGACCTTCTAACCTAACCTATCCAAGTCGGATTGCGTAACTTTCTCAATAAATCTTTCACTAATTTTCTGTGAATACATCTCTGCCTAATCCCTCGGGGATTTACAGGTGTCGTAATATGTATGTATGAAATTTTCTGCGCGCGGACTACGCTGTTCCCCCGCACTAGTCGAATCAGGTTACGCCTCGCAATAAATCGGAATAAAGTACGATGATCATGTGATACAGTTTTAACTGACTCGCTTTGAAAAACGCGTTATGTCTAGTAAGAACTAGTTTTAACTGATATTCGATTTGAGCATTAGTTAATTCTAGTATTAACAAAGGCATACAGTAAAAACGAGTTCTAACTACGAATAACGCGTTCTATCTAAAAACTATGTAGTTTTAACTGTGACATAATACATTTCATTTCATTTATAGAAATATTAGAAATCAAAGTCGCCCCATTGCATGTCGCTTTCAATTTGTATAGGTTTTACTTTGCTTATCAAAATCATCCCTTTACAGGAACAAATGGTGTGAAAGTACAATACCCCTCTTAAATTAACGTGAAAATTGATGATCAGACCAAATAATAGGTACCTACGTGTAGTTTTGAAGGTTGGTTCAGTTAGTCTTTAAGGTGCTCAAATAAACATACTTTAAGTCCCCAAAGGTGGGATCTGAGCCGGAGGTGGGGAATTGGGCGAAGAAGGGGAGGGGGGGGGGATGGATAGGCAAGGTCTCTTTTCAGTTTCTTGCTTCTATATTGAAATCTATTAATAATATCTCTTTAGTTACATCTACATTTTTATCTACATTAAATTTCCTTCATCTTGTGCACGTAAGCCATATAATATGTTATCAAGCAATTATTATAGTTACTGTTATCTCAATTTCCAAACTTGGGGAGTTGCTTACTTTGAGAATTAGATGCTACTTATATTACTACTATCTACTATCACTATCCAAAGTTCTAATTCCTTGTGTAAACTGTTTTTTTCTTCAGTGAAATAGACAGTAGGTACTTGGCAATACTGTACATTTTTCCACACACATGCTCATACAGTGGCTCTAATTTCACCTGAATTAGGCACATAATGACACCTGTTATCAAACTTTCATGACATTTTCATCATTCCTATAATTCACAAGTTTGTTACAGATATTTTTTAAATTTTATTGGTTGAGTTGTTTTGTTCTTAAAAAAATGTCTTCACTAGTACAAATAAATTAATATATCTACCCATTGCGTGCTCATTTCATGCAACTTCGTAGATAATTTCAACTTGTACGTGTTTTATAAAGAAAACTATGCCACCAAAAACAGTAAATTATAATTTTACTAACTGCTCATTTAATTATTGCTTCTCTAAATAGTTTTGAAAAAGGGTTCTTAAAATACGAACGTGAGATAAAAAAACGCGCAGTATATGAATTTTTTTTTAGAATCATCACATTAGCATTTTAAAACCTAATTATGTGCAGTTTCATACATTAATTTATCTAATCTCATGAAATAAATACTTAATACAATTTGCTTAAAATGACAGATATTATATAGGATTGTTGATCGCGGATGCGCGTCCACAGACTATGTAGAAAAATCCAGCTGAAGATGGGGGCAGGTCTGCTTGTATATAGTTCGTGCTAGGTAGGTTCATTTTATCGACGATCTAGTCTTTTGACCTCCAAACCCTAGAGAGGATTTTGGAGTGCTGTTTGGGTTACAGTTTCGGGTTAAGTATGTATATGTAAGTACATATATCTCATAATGGCAGTTCCCGGAATAGGTAACAGTGGCAGACGACTGGGTGGTCATTCAGTCTGTTAAAATGCCATTCGCAAAGTGGACATAAAGAATTCGCACAGATATCATATACACGATATATTTTCTTGGCCATGCTGCTAGTGTTGATGGAATGCGAAAGCGTATTATGTTTGTTGTTATACCTGATACCTTTGCCGAATTCCTTCCCAGATTCTAAAAGTAAGTAAGGTATTTATTGCGGAAGTGAAAGTTATTTATTGATACGTTGAAGACTAAAATATTCGATTTCTATTAAGTAAAATCTAAGGTATAGAATCTGACTGTGAAGCATTGAAGGATAGTTTACTCTAAACCTTTTTGGTATAACATTTACCATAGTCAAGTACGATAAGAGGTATAATAGAACTCTAATTCGATTACACTAGTGAAGACAGCACATTTGCATGTTTACATTATGTTGGATATCACCCTTCTCTCATGTAAACACTTGTAATTGAATTATTGATTGCTACGTAATAAAATAGGCAACAATAAAAATACGTATTAAAATAATTTAGTCTATTTTCAACAGTCAACAATGTTTTTCATTGTTGACTGTTGAAAATAGAATATAGAAACTAACTAAACTAGAAACTTCATCCATTACTTTTTTAAATAGTTTTATTTTAATGTCAAACGAAATGCTGAGTAACTTTAACCCGTCATTTCTTTAGGTATTAGGTATTGCTATAGAGATGAGAAATGTGTAATATTGTAAATTGGCAAAGGATTTCAACAAACCCATCACCATAAAAGAAATAAAGAGCCGGCCACGTCTGTGGTATCCGGTTACGAGATATACATAACAGGCGCGATGAGACGGTGTAGAATGTCCGCGAACGGTATCAGATTACGATATGACAACATGGACACGCCGCTTTTAACACCGCGAATAAAAAAAGTTAACGATTTCCACCAATATTGTGTTAATATTGAATTTAGATGTGATGAAATGAAAACTGAGTATCTAAGTAACTGTAGTTTTTGTCGAGAATAAGGTAGTGTCCTGAGTCAACGGATCATCACCAATAGGAATAGGTAATGCTCAATGTCGTAGTTTTCACTAAACAAATATGCATAGAAAACTAAGATGTTGCCTAACTAAATTGAAACTATGACTTTTCATTAAGTATGTGTAAACGCGATACTCTTTTGTACTACGCGCCAGCTGTTTCTGACTCGTGATCCCACTCATGATCTCACAATCATAAAAATACATGACACGTGGTCCCACTGCTGAGTGGGACCACGAGTCATACGTATAATGTTTGACTCCTGCCCCTACCTCACACCGTAGGTAAGTACCTACTTGTAATCGCACTATGCCAATAATTCTTTTCGCAAAAAAATCCCCTAACCGACTTCAAATGGTCCTCTGCCTCATTGGTTATTGAGATAGATACGCAATCCGATTTGGATAGGTTAGGTTAGAAGGCTTATGCGGGAGCGGAGCCCGTATTAGCCTTCGTGGTTATTTCTTTATAACCATGCAGAAATGAGTCATTTTTCTGTTTCATTAAATGGCTAGGCAATTAGATAAACGTCATCCATTAAAGCCATTTGATTAGCCGTTTAATCAAATGGCTCGCAACTGCCCAAAGTCTTTCGCTCCGAAGCGACTATAAAATCAGTGTGTATCCATACTAATATTATAAATGCGAAAGTAACTCTGTCTGTCTGTCTGTCTGTCTGTCTGTCTGTCTGTCTGTCTGTCTGTCTGTATGTTACGCTTTCACGCCTAAACCGCTGAACCGATCTTGATGAAATTTGGAACAGAGGTATATTAGAGCTTGAGAACGGACATAGGCTACCTTTTATCACGAGAACGGGGGTTTAAGGGGGGGAAATAGGGGATGAAAGTTTTTATGAAAGTTTGTCATTTCTGAAGATATCTTAACGAAATTTGGTAAAGAGGTAGATTAGAGCTTAGGAACGGACATAGGCTACCTTTTATCGCGAAAAGGGGGGTGGAAGGGGGGGGACTAGGGCCTTGGGAGAAAAGTTTGTCATTTTTGAAGATTTCTTGATGAAATTTGGTACAGAGATAGTTTAGAGCTTGGAAACGGAAGTAGGCTACCTTTTATCACGAAAAGGGGGGTAGAAGGGGGGGGGGGACTAGGGCCTTGGTACGAAAGTTTGTCATATTTAAAGATTTCTTGATGAAATTTAGTACAGAGATAGTTTATAGCTTGGGAACGAACATAAGCTACTTTCTATCGCGAAAAGGGGGGAAGAAGGGGGTACCAGGGCCTTGGGATAAAAGTTTATCGTTTTAGAAGATTTCCTGATGAAATTTGGTACAGAGATAGTTTAGAGCTTGGGAACGAACATAAGATACATTCTATCGCGAAAAGGGGGGAAGAAGGGGGGAAGAAGGGGGGGAGGGACCAGGGCCTTAGGATAAAAGTTTATCGTTTTAGAAGATTTCCTGATGAAATTTGGTACAGAGATAGTTTAGAGCTTGGGAACGGACATAGACTACCTTTTATCACACAAAAAGGGGGGTAGTAGGGGGACCAAGGCCTTGGGATACAAGTTTATCGTTTTAGAAGATTTCCCGATGAAATTTGGTACAGAGATAGTTTAGAGCTTGGGAACGGACATTGACTACCTTTTATTGCGAAAAGGGGGGTAGAAGGGGGGGGGGACTAGGGCCTTGGGAGAAAAGTTTGTCATTTTTGAAGATTTCTTGATGAAATTTGGTACAGAGATTGTTTAGAGCTTGGTAACAGATATAGGCTACCCTTTGTCGCGAAAAGGGGGGTAGAAGGGGGGCGGACTAGGGCCTTGGGAGGAAAGTTTCTCTTTTTGAAGATTTCTTGATGAAATTTGGTACAGAGATAGTTTAGAGCTTGGAAACAGATATAGGCTACCTTTTATTGCGAAAAGGGGGGTAGAAGGAGGGCGGACTAGGGCCTTGGTATGAAAGTTTGTCATTTTTGAAGATTTCTTGATGAAATTTGGTACAGAGATAGTTTAGAGCTTGGGAACGAACATAAGCTACCTTTTATCGCGAAAAGGGGGGAAGAAGGGGGGTACCAGGGCCTTGGGATAAAAGTTTATCGTTTTAGAAGATTTCCTGATGAAATTTGGTACAGAGATAGTTTAGAGCTTGGGAACGGACAAAGACTACCTTTTATCACAAAAAGGTGGGTAGAAGGGGGGGACTAAGGTCTTAGGATGAAAGTTTTTCATTTTTGAAGATTTCCAGATGAACATAGGCTACCTATTGACGCGAAAATGAAGGCATATTGGGTAATAAGGGATTAAAGTTTGACAGTTTTGAAGATGATTAAATTTTGGTACAGGGATTAATTAGAGCTTGGTAAAGGACATATGCTACCTTTGATCGCGAATAATGTGGTAAAAGGGAGGGGGGGGGGGATAAGGACTAGATAGTAAATATGGAAGTTTGTCATTTTTGATGATATGCTGTAAAGGCGAATAGGGAGGCGAGTGGAAAGATGAATGTAGTGGCGAGTAGAGATCGAGAGAGAGTTGAGTTGAGGTGCGAGTACCTATCTACTCGCACCTCTACTCAAGTGTGGAGAATCAAGTAGACAGGCGAAAAGAAAATCGAATGGATGGGCAAGTAGAGAGGCCAATGGAAAGGCGAGTATAGAGAAAAGTACAAAGTCGAGTAGAGAGGGGAACAGAGAAGTCAGTAGAGATTCAAGTATAAATTCAAATACAGAGGCGAGTAGAAAGTCGAGTAGAGAGTCGAATATAGAGGCGAGTAGAAAGTCGAGAACAGAGGTGAGTACATAGTCGAGGACAAAGTTGAGTAGAGAGGCGAATTTAATGCTCAATAGCGTCAGCTCAACACTAAGCGATAACCGACATCCACGCGGGCGGAGCCGCGGGCAACAGCTAGTATTTATATATAAATACAATCAAGTGTTTCAGCTGCTGCGCATGTAACATACGAACAAACAACGCGAAGACATAGAATGTGGCAACCCATTGAATAACCAGGAGACCAGACCGAAGCTATTTCTGTTAGTGGGGATTAATAGTGGGACCACGAGTGCAACGGTAGTGGGTCCACGAGTCTAATAGGATAAAATTGGTGGGACCACGAGTCAATCATATTAGTACCTACCTGTATTTAATTTCTAAACTGAGGTTCTTTTCAGAAGATGACAAGTGTTTGATCGTGTTACTAAAATCTCTTAAATTAGGTATCGCTTCAATAATTTACTTACTGTGTATCCCTATTAACTATTCTAAATAATCGCAATACATCATAGATTTTATACCTATAGACATAAAAGCAGTAAAGCCAGACGGTTCATGTTACACGAAAATAAACGTCAGCCTGTCGGTCGGTTCTGGGTTCTGACGCAAAATGGAGTCAAATGACGCCAGGGCCGGTTTAGTTGAGACGAGCATTAATTATACGGGATCATGTTCAACAACTGAGCTTAGGGTTCCTCTGACTCGCTGTATTGTGCCACAAAACGGGATTGACTGGATAATCTATACTATTATAACATTGGAAAGTTGTTGTGTATTCGAGATATTGACAAAAGAAAGACGATTCCAACTCCTATTCAGAAATATGACTAAAACGAAAATCGACCTCCTAATGGGTGAGATTTTACCTATCGCCAAAATAATAGGGATTGTCCTCAAAATAGTAAATCTGCCACCAAAATATATTGACAGTAGGAGTAACTAATTACCTACTCTGGAGCGACGTCGACATTTTTAAACATTATTACAAATAACCTACCCCAACCTATATTTGGCGACAGAACTACCAAATTGGGTGATAAATCTACCACATTGTGTATTTCCCTTTATTAAGTAGGTATAGCTGTAGGTACCGTTGCCTCTTTTCATCTTCGTATTTCCTCCTACAAAGGGTTCATTCCATCCTTTCCTACTAGTACCTAGTTACTACGTTCGTTACGAATGTTAGATGATCGTACTGTTTGGAGAAAGAAATCCAAATTGTAAGATTAACTGGTATGATCGAACTGATAAAGCAATTATTTTCCAAACCGTTACATAGAGTGACTTCGATGATCGAACTGTATAGATATAAGTAGATACTTATTACAAACAAAGTTAATAAAAAAAATAATTTATAGGTGCCGTATTCATCCGAAAGGTGTCGTATTTTCTAAACCGTTAGGTACATAGTGACTTCGATGATCGAAAGGTGTCGTATTTTCCAAACCGTTACATAGAGTGACTTCGATCATCGAACTGTATAGATATAAATATTACAAACTAAGTTAATAAAAAATAAATTTAAGAACTAAAACTCAATTAGCTACAGAAAAATCTCGCTCTAAATTATTAAACAAGAAAATATCAAGGATAGCCTCGGTTGGCACTTACTCTAACAAAACAATAGCAGTACATTCTAGGAAAAGTGTCCGGCTAGCATCGTCCTGGATGTGAACATTTTCCGATCTAAATCAATAGGAAAGCTATGATAGAAATGTTTTAACTTAAAGAGTCGTTTCTGGTCGGATCGTATCTGGTGCAGACTGGCCATCGCCATCCAGCGCGGCAACGCAGCAAGTGTGATGGGCACTTTTGCACCGGGAACGATCGTTTTGTTTTTGTATTTACGTATTGTACACTTTTGACTTTTATTACTAAATAAAAACTTAAAGAGCATATAAGTATATTATACAAATACAATATTCCGCACACGAGCTGACGCCACCGCGCGGAGCCGCCCGCGTCTCATATTACACTTAAATTAACGACGATCCGAGCGTCGCATCGGGTGTCGAGAACTTACAATAATTAAAATAAGCGATTGTATCCTCGCCGATGTTCTCAAATTATATAATTAAAAATATTTTACCCTCTCGATAACATTATATTTTGCTTTTAATTTTGTGAAACTCAATAGTTTTTCTTAAAATTATCTGGCGATAAATTAAAATTACTTAAGCCACAGATAACATATTAAGCGGACAGGATTTTTATAAATTGGTTATAAAATATTTGCTATAAAGCTTTCACCTCTGATTTCAGGGTTCATTTTCTCCATTCTATCTGCGGGTTTGGTATAACTTTAATATGGAACATATTAAAGTTATGCCATGGTTTGGCCATGTTTTGCCATGGTTTGGCATAACTTTAATATGGAACATATTAAAGTTATGCCAAACCGTTAAGCGACTGCCATGTGACCTCCACAAGTACGACCTATTGGCGAAATTGAAGCATTGTAGTTAGATGAGTTATTAGACATTTTAAGGCTCCAAATTACCCGTAATGACTGCGATAGATGTTCGTATGGCAACCGGGACCGACGGCGACGGCTGCACGGCGAACCAATGCAAATAGCCTATTTTCTTCTATTTTTATTATATATTGTAGGTATAGCGCCTTCTACATAGCAGTTGCGTTCACTAGTAGAAGATGACAAGCGTATCAATATCGTGGCACTATATGGATGCACAAGACCGTGCGAAGCGGAAGAGCAAACGCCGGCAAGGGAACCCCGGACCCCATCGAATGCGACCAAGATTAACACCAAGATAAAGATGATGATCGCATTCGCAATCACCAAAAAGCACGTGAAAGACACCACACATATTTCAAATTTAGTAACAAAATACGTATATCCGATCGGAATTGGTTTTTAACAAAATTCCAGTATTGTTAGCATTTTTAAATAGTGTTGTGTTGTGTTAACACCCGTGTGTACACAGCGCACGGTAGTGTCCGGTCAACTTGTATTGTAACGTAAGCCGCTCTTGTAAGCCGATACCGAACTAAAAGCGACCCGTCCAAATTTTCTAGACACATCATTCAACTGTATTGTGTTACATATTTCTGTGTAAAGGGTGTTTGATCTAATCCCCATTTAAAATATGAAAGTTTAAATTGTAATAATAATGTCTCTGGAACTTTGTAGCAGACTTATAAAAAGGTTCTGCTGACCTCAAGTTGACTGAGGTAGCACGGTGTTGCAAAACATCCAATTTTTTATCACTTCCATTTTCTTCTTGAATACTTTAGTTCATTGTCATAAGAAACATCAGAGCAAAGTAGTTTTTTTTTAAATCTCAATGTTTACCGGATGTAAGAATTTTTTTTTTTTTTTAAACGGATTTAGCTTTTATGATACATCTAACTAATCCAGAATGGCTGTAAAGGTGCAACCTCTTATCTTTTGTCGACTGTACATAATAGGCTACTGAAATTCTAAGTATTCTATTATTATATATTATTATATTTTATTTTAATTTAATTTATCTCAACAGAATTAAAATGTAAAATCTAAATACCTACGATTTCCTTTTAATTTATCTCAACAGAATTAAAGTGTAAATTCGTAATACGTTTTTAATAAATGCTTAATAGTACATGCATGGACGATACCTATCTACTGGTCACAAACTCACAAATAACATATTTAAAAAATATTTTCTGGAAAAGTAGCTGGATCGATTTTCACTAAATGTTTACTACAGGTAGAATTTAAGAATAAGTACCTATTAGAACAATGGGACCTCGATCTAAGTCCACACGGACGAAGTCGCGTGCACAGTTAATAGTAATATAATATCGGTTATTCATTGGTGCCTGGTGTTGAGATTTAAAATTTCAGTGTTCGTGTGGTGACAGAGAAAGAATACAAGTATCATCACCCCATCTCATTCGAAAGGTGTCATAAGAGGCGACTAACGGAAAAATATGCAGACGATATTACTGCGAGAGAAGAAAAATTACCAATCCGTCTGGCCAGCGTGGAAACAGTAGGCCAATGCCTCCCAACATTGTCCCGGCGTTTGAGACGCCGAGGCGGGAGTTTGTGGCGGCCCTGGGGGTCAGAGTGCTCACGCTCTCCACCCTGCTCGCGGCGATGGTCCGCTGCGCGGATGCGTATAGACGGCCAGCGCCTCTTTCTGCGAGCAGGTCATGCTCGTGTAGGAGACAGCAGAGCGGGCGCGGCGCAATGAGCGAGAGAGACTCGCTGACATCGCTGCCCGCGCTCGTAGGTGGCTCGGGCGTCGGAGGGCGCAGATCGACCTCCGCCCCCCATGAGCGCGGGCCTGAGGGTGACGGGTGGAGCCGCCCGTCACCCTAGCAGAAGCAGGCCACGACGGCGGCGCGCATCGTAGAACGATGCGCGCCACCCCAGACCGGTGACGAGTCGGGGACTGCGTGGTCCCCCCTCCTGAGAAGTGCCAGACCGAGAGGGATGGTCCTGGGTCAGCCGGAGTGCAAGGGATATGTCGCATGACAACCTCACCTTCGGCCTAGCACTACGGCCCAAGGACGGCGTGCGGTTTAGTCGGTTCGAGTTCGACATAACCTCCCTCTCCGGCTTTGGAGGGAGGGGGAGGGGGGTATCCGTGGGAATTTCCAGCACGTAAAAAAAAGCCTCCCAACATTGTGATAGGTCTATGTCCAACAGTGGACTGCGTTTGCCTAGCTAATTCATTGATTGAGATACAAATGGCACAGAATAATAAAAATATAAACGTCCGAATATCTGGGTAATATCGTCGTTATTATATCGCACCAGTACCGGCCGTTAGAGAATATGAAAGTTTTACTTCCTTTAGAGAAGGTAATCATTCGTTATTTATAGATGTTTAGTTCGAGAAAGTTGTTTTTTAAATTTTGAAGAAAATAAAAAGAAATTAAAATTTTATCGGACTGATCTAGACCACAGAATAAAAATACTTAATACTACGTCTAGACCTAAGCATACGAGCTTGTGTTAAGGTTTGCATATTAACATAATACGTACCTACATAGGAACAGCCTAACCCATGGATATCTGTGGCCAAACCTACCTACATCCATAATCTCAGACGAGGAAAGGAGTAGGACATAACCCATTATACGCGATGTCTCCTGTGCTCCGATGCTCACCCGAGATCGGGTGAAGCCCGAGATCGTGCGGTATCCCCTTATCACCCTGTCGGCCATCGTCCTCTGCGGGTTCAGAAATCTAGCCACATTGGTGGCCGTCAGGGTTTCCGCCCATTCACCATGCGGGGTTACCAACTAGTTTCGGACTCAAACCTCAGTCGAGGAGTAAGGTACACCGATGCAGGCGCACGCTTGTTAAACTGCTTACAGAACACGAACTTACAATAAGTACGAAATGTACAATTTACACGCACTTTCGCATTTCGTGCAGATATTTTGCATGAGAGTCGTGCAAAAGTACATACGATTCGTATGATACGCATGAGGCAGAGGACCGCTTAATTGTTCGCGACAGTCCTTAGCTGTGCCACAGAATAATTAATAGTACTAACGGCTGTGCCCCGAGCACGAAAAATATTCGTATTCGTTATTTAAACGTATCGAGAGAACGGAGTACTGCCGCTTGCCTACTGTGAACCTGTGTGGAGCCAATCACAATGCCTCGTACCTCGTAGGTACTCTCGATCGAAAGAGTCGATCGTGTCGTGTACTCGAAAGAGTCAACCTCTCGCGACTTCTTCTCCACCGCCGCCGGTGTTTTCGGAGTTTTAAAATCCCTCATTTGTTCATTGCGACTATTGTTTGATAACCCCGCCGGTACAGTAATATATGGAAATTAAATTAATAAAACATTCGAATATCTACCTAAAAGTTAGCACTGAACACAATGTGCATTGTTAACAGTCGACAGATAATACCAGAAATTCAAGCTCCCAGCTAGATTTATCGGACTTTTCCCTCCAAAGTCAAACATACGTCCAAAACACACAATTTTCATCTTTATTGCATAGTGTTAAGAACTACTTTGTATAACTGAGGTTGAATGATAGTGGAGGATCACTTGATACGTACACGCACGCCTCCCGAGCCACGGGGTGGGGATAGCTTTTCACCCCCTTTCACACAGATTAAATACTGTTATTTGAAGCGGTACATTCAGTAATATCGCTTGTATTCTACTTCACCTACAGACTAATTACCTACAGTAGAACCCGCTAAATACGATCACGTTTCGACATCATGCATAATACGCCATACCGCTTAATGCTTGCAGAACCCGCCATATTTCAAGGTTTTCTTCCATTGATGACAACGTGGCACCGTATGAAATTCAATCAATTGAAGATCTTATTGAGAATGTGAATAACACATAAAAAGAGGCCATAAGTGATGATAATGTTCATGCATTATCAGTAGTTATCGATTTAAGACGCTATGTAGCTTCTTTGAGTAAAGGTAAAGACTCATTGTAAAACTTAAATTAGGTACATGCAAAATATTATAATTACGTATGCATGACATAAACTCACGCCTTTATCCCCTAAGGGATAGGCATAGATGCTAGCACCCACATTTCGCCAGTTTATGTTCAGGTCCCAATGTAATAGGTGGCGAGCTTATTGCCATTAACTGGGCACTTATAAACCTGCGATAAATACACACATAACTTCGAAAAGCATCGAAAAGTCATTGGTGTGTGCCATGGAAAACCTGGGATCGAACCCCAGACGTCGTCTCAGCAGTCCATTACATATGCATCAAAATCTTATTGTCAAGTCAAACAAAAATAAATCCATACTAATTAATATTATAAATGCGAAAGTAACTCTGTCTGTCTGTCTGTATGTATGTTACGCTTTCACGCTTATACCACTGAACCGATCTTGATGAAATTTGATATAGGTGTAGATTAGACCTTGAAAAAGGACATAAGCCATGTTTGGTCGCGATAACCGACATCCACGCGGGCGGAGCCGCGGGCAAAAGCTAGTCACTACATAGTATAAAGCAAAGTCGCTTTTTCTGTCCCTATATCCCTTTGTATGCTTAAATCTTTAAAACTACGCAACGGATTTTGATGCGGTTTTTTTAATAGATAGAGTGATCAAGAGGAAGGTTTATATGTATAATACATGTTTAATATAGTAGAGGGTGCAGCGGGAACGGGATCTGACGCCACGCGGGTGGAAAAATATTGGCAGTACGAAGTTCGCCGGGTAAGCTAGTTATTATTATAAAAAAAAGTATCATCCATACATTTTTAATGCGAAAGTAGCTGTGTCTGTCTGTATGTTACGCTTTCACGCCTAAACCACTGAATCGATCTTGATGAAATTTGGTACAGAGGTGGATTAGAGCTTGAGAACGGACATAGGCTACGTTGTATTGCGAGAAAGGTTTTTAAGAAAGTTTGTACTAAAGTTTGTCATTTTTGAAAATATCCTAATGAAATTTGGTACAGACATAGATCAGAGCTTGGGTACGGACATAGGCCACGTTTTATCGCGAAAAACGGGGTAGAGGGGGGAATAGGGCTGGGGGATGTAAGTTTGTCAATTTTGGAGATATCCTTACGAAATTTGGTACAGAGATGGATTAGATCTATGGAACATAGGCTACCTTTTATCGTAAAAAAGGAGGGAGGCAGGAGGAGTTGTAATTTTTATATCGCGCAATAAAAAAATGGTGTATAGGGGATAAAAGTATGACAAAAATTGATTTTTTAAGATATCCTCGTGAAATTCAGTACCTACGTTGATAGGCGTGTAGGTGTCAAATACAAAGTCGAGTAGGGGCGAGTAGATATGCGACTAGAAAAGCCAGTAGAGCCAGTAGAGAGGCGAGTATAGAATCAAATAGAGTCCAGTAGAGATTCAAGTAGAGAGGCGAGTGGAGAGATGACTGTAGAGGCGAGTGGAGAGATGACTGTAGAGGCGAGTAAAGATCGGATAGAGAGGCCAATGGAGAGATGAGTATAGAGGAGTGTACATGCAGAGTTGAGTAGAGAGGGGAGTAGAGAGTCGAGTATAGATTCATTGATAGAGGCGAGTAGAGAGGCGAATAGAAAGTCGAATATAGAGGCGAGTAGAAAGTCGAGAACAGAGGCGAGTAAATAGTCGTGGAGAAAATTGAGTAGAGAGGCGAGTATAATGCTCAATAGCGTCGGCTCAACGGGTGCGCCAAAGTTCACCTAAATTTTCAACTCCGAAAATTGGAACTCCGAAAATGTTCTTCCTAACATTTTTCATCCTAACAATCACAATTCCTAACTACTCTGTCTCTAATGTTTTAATTCCGAATCATTCAACTTCATAATGTCGGTAGCAATAAACATCTATTATTATTTCTTTTCCTATATTTTGTCAACATAACCATCTTTTACACTATTATTGAAAGTTGATTTTGGTATAATGATAAACGCCTGCTAACATGGTGCTAGAAAGCTGGCAAGGATCTGGATGCCATCTGGACTTTAGGGCACCCCGACTCGGATAGGTTAGGTTAGAAGGCTAAGCTAAGCCTAATGCGGGAGCTTCGCTACGCTCCGCTCCCGCATTAGGCCTTCGTGGTTATTTTTTTATAAACCACCCAGAAGTAGAACACAATTCCTAACAGTAGGAGCTTTAATATTGTATGTTAACGATTTTATTGATAACAATTTTCGGAAACATGAGTGTTATGAACATCGACGGTAGCACTACAAATAGTATGAATAAAAACTTTAGGATGAAAAATTTTAGGAGTGATCATTCGGATTACAAATCGTTAGGAAGAACAATTTCGGATAAAGAACTTTAGGTGAGTCAATATGGACCCCGGCGCGAATAAGCGATAACCGACATCCAAGCGGGCGGAGCCGCGGGCAACAGCTAGTTATTACTACACTCGAGAGCAATGAATCCGGGTCACTCAAAGAATCCAAAAAATCTCGGAAAGTAAGAATGCTAGGTTAATTCAATAAATTGTATTTAATAGACAATTTAATACTCCTTAAATGATAGTTAAAAAAATATGAGTCACCATACATTTTATTTACACAAAATTACATAAAGAAAAAAAACTGCTGATCTCTCCTTAAAACAAAAATAGGAAACATGAAATTTTTGAACTTTATGACGATTTTCTTGAATTTCAATACTTCGTATTACCTCCTCGTGATTCCATTACTGCGTTTACGCGGTTTGGCATGCTGTACACCAAGTTCCTTATACGATTTTGGGGAATATTCTCCCATTCCTCTGTGAGAGCAATTTTGAGCTCAGGAAGCGTGATTGGGGGAGGGTTTCGTTGTTTTACGCATCTCCCTAGCTCGTCCCAAGCATGCTCGATCGGGTTGATATCCGGGCTGCGCGCTGGCCACTCCATACAAGTAATGTTCATCTCTTGAAGGTAGTCATTCACAATCCTACCTGTATGAGGTCGGGCATTGTCATGCATAAATATAGCATCCTCACCCAAATTGACCATAAATGGACCAACGTGTTCGTTGAGGATTTCTTCCACATATCTTACGCTAGTTAAAGAGCCGTTTTCTATGATCACCAGCTCTGTGCGACTTTCAGAGGAAATTCCGGCCCACACAAGTACAGACCCACCACCGTAGGCTACTTTTTCTTCGATGCATGCTTGCTTGAATCTTTCCCCTGGTCTTCTATACACTCTGTGTCTTCCATCGTGCTTGTAGAGCATAAATTTTGATTCGTCGGAGAACATAACTTTCGACCAATCTTCAATACTCCAATTTACGTGGTTCTGGGCATATCTTAGTCTTGAAATACGATGGCCACGCTCCAGTTTAGGGCCGTTTGCAGGTCTAAGGGGTTTTAAGTTAGATTCAGCAAGCCGACGTCTTACTGTCCATGCACTTGGGTTACTTCCTCCGAGGCGTCGAAACTGATTTGTGAGTTCAGTTCCTGTGAGAAAGCGATTTCGAAGCATATTGTTCACCAAGTATCGGTCTTCTCGTGCTGTGGTACACCTAGTTCTGCCCGTTCCTGGTCTGCGTAGGTTAGAACCAGTTTCTTCGTAACGTCGGAGAACTCTTTGTACTGTTGACAGCGACACACCGACAGTCCTGGCTGTATCGCGCTGACTCCGGCCGGTTTCCACCAATGTAAGTATTCTGGTGCATTCTTCAAGTGTAAGCGACATGATTTCAGCTTGAATAATGAATATTGAGCACTATCAACCTGGTTTATGTACCAACATAAATGACAGATTACAAACAAAAGCAAAAACAAATCCTGTAATTTCGTAGTTCCATCTTCGACAGTGTTCCCTTTTCAAATTTGATTTTTTTATAATATAACTTTACAATAACTAAGAAGTTTTAATACTTTCATTTAAGGAGTATTAAATTGTCTATTAAATACAATTTATTGCATTAACCTAGCATTCTTACTTTCCGAGATTTTTTGGATTCTTTGAGTGACCCGGATTCATTGCTCTCGAGTGTATATTTATAATACGTAGTACCTTTGATATTTCTTTTTCCGCTTATTACGATTCCCCGCATAAGACGCGTTTTTCGTCCGGTTCCCAGAAAATCGTATTAACGGGGTTTTATGCATCAGCGAACCCCGAGTTTGGATACAAACTCTGTGATATGAAATGTGCACTGTGCAAATAAAGTAGGTACCTATTAAGTATTACGTATTACGTAATAGGGTAGTGTCCTCTCTTGAGTCAACGGATCGTCACCAATACTGATTAACGTCGTACTTTTTCTTAACAAATATGCATAGAAAATTAAGATATTGCCTAAGTACAACATTATTTTTAATTTCCAAAATAGGTCATAAGTCATAATATAAACAATCGAAATAAAAAAAATTAAAACTTTTTACATTCCTTATTTAATTTCAATCAATTTTATTATGCCTTGTACATGTTTAAACGCAACGTGGACTGAGATAATAAACGACATAACAACTCTCATGCACTCCATACATTTCCATGGAGCATTTTCGGGCCGCTCGAGAAATTGAAATTTCAAGATCAAATTTCTTTAAAACTATTTGTCATAAGAATATTTCACATGAACAGTTCATTATACTATTGTAAAAGGTACAGTTTACGATTAAAAAAAAGACACAACCCTAATTATGATTTGTAGAATTATCAACGAACTATAAATACAATACCAAGGTACAAATATATATGTGTAGTGTTGCTCGATCGTATTTTTCTGCAGTAAAATATGTTATAAATTCCTATTTTTAAGATTTAAATAGCGACAGAAATACGAATTGAGTTTTTTAAAGGATTTTTTAAGCAAACGACAGTAACCATGATTTCTTAAAATTGTAGGATATTTTAAATTAGTGTTTCTCCTGTGTCATAAATTCTTAATAATTTTTTTTTTAATATTTTGACATATCTGATTCTCTTCTCATTAAGCCTATAAGAAAAGTTAGTTTTCACACTTTTAGTATTTGGTGTCCCAATTTTAAAGTACCTAAGTATATATTGTTTACTAAAGTAAAATGTCATAACTTAAAATAATATGACGTGAAGTGATAATCATTAAAGATAAAAAAAAAATTGCCATCTGCATCGCCAGTAATGTTATTTTATTCTTCAAAAGATGTACAATGCAGCGCCTCGCGGTGTCAGTTACGACTGGGTATCGGGTGTCATCAGTCCCATCACACATCACACCCGTGTTGACTTTCCACGTTTGTTTGTTATCTTATATTTATTGTCATAATTATATTCATGTAAATATAATGTGTGTACTGTAACGTCGCGGTAATTGTTTTGTTTCTCAGTTTTTAGGATACGATTTTAATTTTTATAACACGTAACAATTTCTTAACATGCAAAATATATTTATGTGATATGGCCGTGTTGCATTAATTTTCATCTTGCATTGATATTATAACTATTACCAAGGTCAAGGTGAGATTCGCTTGGGTCTTAAAGATCTTGTTGGGGCTTTAGTCCTATAGGTATAAATCTACTACAGATAAACTAGACTGTTGTTCATGTATAATATTGTTCTGTCACTTTTTTACAAGGAAGATTTATAATACTTTTATTATACCACGTTGATCAGACAATCACATGGTCCACCTAATGGAAATTGGTTACCGTGCCAGGTTGTCATACGAACGTCTATTTTAGTCGTTACGGGAAGTTGGCGCCCTGAAAAGTCCAATAAATTTAACTACAGAAGGCAGTCGCCTTACAGAAACTATCGAAGTTCAGCCGCATCACAGTTAGACTGAAAAGCTGACCCCAACTGAGTTGGAAAAAAGTTCAGAGAATGGATATGTCTTCTCAGGAGAGCTCAGGATCCATTGATCAGTGAATGGGCGGACGAAGCCACGCATAGCAACTACTATATAATATTATATTAAACACGTGTAAAATAAACTACACAACTATTAGATATTGAATTTAAATTATATCAGCTAAATCTACTTTTAATTAGGTTTATAGGTGGCCTACAAAGCTTCATAACACCGAAGCAAATGCAACATCAAAATACTTCCTTGACCGTGTATCGCTGAGCTCTCGAATTAAATGGCCAGTGTATCAACGTTGCTAAATGCACATACGCCACATAAATAAGATGCGACACTAACAATGTTAGAACAAACGAGTTAACGAAAAGCAACTTTACGACTACAAAAATAAAGTGTAAAATTACAAGAAGAGGCCACGACCTTGCCCCAATAAAGTGCGTTTGCGCATTTGTTGCAGTGTTATATTTTTGATCTGACTGCAGTTTCTTATCTTGTAATGACTTTTTTATACTTACCTTAAATTGACAAGTCCGTCTGATGCAAGGAAAGCAGTTATCGATATATACCGTCAATTGATAACCATCTATTGATAAATCGAACAATTCTATTCCATGAAATCCATGTTACCCAATTTTTGATCTGACTGCAGTTTCGTATCTTGTAATGACTTTTTTATACTTACCTTAAATTGACAAGTCCGTCTGATGCAAGGAAAGCAGTTATCGATATATACCGTCAATTGATAACCATCTATTGATAAATCGAACAATTCTATTCCATGAAATCCATGTTATAATTATAGATTTTACAAAAATGAAACAAAAAACTTGGGGTAATTTACACCAATTTGGTAAAACATTTTATGATTTCTCTCTATGATCCCGTTTGTATCTAAGACCTTCACCAAGCAGCCCGGAGCCGACTTTCCTAATTTCTCTCTATTTATGTTTGACATTATGTATTTTGAATTACAGGAGCGATTACCGTCCCTAAAGATAGTAATATAGTCACATACACCGTAAATAGATTAAATTATATCATCTGTGGTAATAGGTATCTACTTATAACTTGTGAATGGTAATTATGATAGATAATGTATCTTCTATCTTAATTACCATTCACAAATGATATTTTATTGAAGCTTCCTTGTTATACTAACAATAATACCTTCCATGGACATTTTACCTGCACGCAGACACATAGTGTCTTATTGCAATCGCGTGTTCTACTGTTTTTCCATAGATAGTTCCCATAAATTTTCCTCCACATCCATTATAGCATGACGTGTCACGAACAATCGAGTTCGATGTAAAATATACTGTAATCAAGTAATGCATTTTACATTCACTATTTGCATTTAGATAGAATTGAGGATTTGATACCACGGTTCTGATTGTTCAGTTTTGAATAAAAAAATTATATATTGGCCGATCACGATATCTCATTATTGTGACGGTATTATGTTTGCGATCTGGAATTTTAATACTTAAAAAAAACATGCATTTTAGGAAAAAATAATTAATTTTTAATAGTAATATGAAGTGTTTTTGTAATATTATATCACCTAACTTTCAACTAGTACCTATTAAAGAAACAAAATGTTTCATTTACAGAGGCGAACGGCCCATTAATTGATATGCTTCGTTAACAGCCAGTATTTATAGTACCTACCTACCTACCTAATATGCAAAGATTTATATGTCTAACAGTATCTGGAAAAACACTGGAAAAAACAGCCAGAAGGATTCACCGAACGATTTTATGAAAAAACATTATGGTAAATTGAGGCGTAATAAGATTACTATAGCACAGCACTCACAGACAGCAACAAAAGAAGAGTAAGTTGTGTTTAATCTGTATGTACAGCTTTTTAATTTTTGAAATTCGTGTTCTGTTTTGAGAACCGTTTGCAATTTATTTGTACCTATATTATAGCGTTCCATACGGACCATTAGTCTGTTGAATATTTCATCAATAAAGATCCTCAATAAGATCAATAAGACCTTACCTTGTGCCTTCGATAGTAGGCAATATCTATCTAAGTAGGTATTGCTTGTAACATTTGCAGGCAGCTTATCAAAATGAAACCTTTATAATATTTTCTTACCTAATTCCTACTTACTACATAGGTACGTAATTTAATGTAAGGAAATTATTATTATTAGAAAAATATTATACTGCTAATAAATAGTTGTAAATCATCCGTGCTGTTACAGTTAATATATCATTAGCAGAACAGAAAAGGTATTTGAACATCTAAAGCCGCGTACAGATGTACGAACACGAACATAGTGAACATCTGAACATATAGGAACATATACATCAAACATGAGCATTTGGTTTGTACGTCTGGAAGGCATATCCGAACACGGACGCGAACAAGGTTTGAATTGAGTTCGCGCACCACTGTCGCTTTGCCGTTCGAAATGGTCGATTTTAAAGTAGCGGAAAGATTTTCGGTGATTACAGTGATTCACAAGATATTGGCTCTCGATCTTCTGACTTCTAACTTGAGTAATAGGATTCAGAGGGTTGAAGTAAAAGGTAAACGATCTGCAGGAACCCCAGTTGTAATGGGCGTCCCGCAGGGGTCAATCCTTGGTACATTTCTGTTTTTAATATACATAAATGACTTATCGTTCTATGTAGGGGATAAGCATGAGATTGTATTGTTTGCAGATGATACTTCTTTGACGTTTAAAATAAATAAACAATTACACAATTAGACAAAGTTAAAAGTGCAATCTCAAAGGTTGTTCATTGGTTTAATGTTAATAATCTTCTTTTGAATGATAAAAAAACTAAAGTAATCAAATTCTCGACACCTAATGTAAGGCAGGTTAACCAATGTAGGTACAAATTAATGGAGCTGGGTCGGACCCTGAGGGGACTACTGTATTTTTGGGTATCACTATTGACTCAAAACTGCAGTGGGGACCGCAGATTGAAAAATTATCAGGCAAATGAAGTTCTGCAGCATATGCAGTAAAAAAATTAGACGGCTTACTGATGTTGAGGCAGCTAGAATAGTTTATTGTAGATCTTTCCATACTGTTATATCATATGAAATTCTTTTCTGGGATAATTCTGCGGACATTAATACCATCGTTGTATAGCAATTTACTTTATGTGCATAAAAATTAAGACTCCTTTACTAAAAAGAGTGATATAGGTACATGGTATAAATACTAGACGTAAAGGTAATCTTGTGATACATACTACTCGTCTCCAAAAAATAAGCAACTCTTTTATGGGGCAATGTATTAGATTCTACAATAAACTTCACAATGAAATTAAAGCAGTGTCCATAAAGAAATTTAGAACAACTGTTAAGGCCAAATTGTGTAGCAGTTTTATAACATTTTAGATTATTTGAATGACAAAAATGCTTGGGATAAACGCACTCTAAGTCAACACAAGAAAATTATTGTACCTACATGACGATATTTTTTGTTTTAAAAAGGATTCCAACTGAGTTTTCTGGCAGTGTTTCTCAGTAGTTGCCATGTCACGCGCTGCACGGTAGGGGAAAAAATAATGACAATTCCAAACAAATTAATAATTTTTATGGAATAAATGTTTTTTTGAATTTGAATTGTTTAAAGCGGATACGAGATGGTGCGAAACAGTTTTGTACAAAAAAAAACGCCTGTACCCTTCTGAGTTCTATACGAACAGTTTTGTTGCGTAACATTTATTAAAACTATTCTAACACCGTCCATACGGAACATACAGATAGGATCGCCGCGAACATGTTTGACGAACTAAGTGTTCGATTTTCGTTAGTGGTACACACGTGCGAACCAAGTTGTTGCATATCATGGAACGCAACAAATTTATTCACACGTGTGTACGCAGCTTAACGATATGTACCTTGATACATATTTACGAGTGAAATGCACTGCACCATTTTCGTATCCATAATAACAGGTTGGGAACACTTACAACTTATCAGATCGTTGTATCCAGTTTATTACTACCGTTGAATAACTTTATGCGACAGGACCTATAATTTCGTACTCAATTTATCACTGTTATGAATGTTCTTTTAATGTTACTACAAATTGGAACTTCGTAAATCGTACCCAAAAGAATTGTTGTAAAAAATGTGTAAAACTGTAGATACCAATTTTGAATCGCGTTGCGCTACCCAGTCAGTCAACATAAATAATCCGAATAAACTCAATTTAGCTCTGTATAATAAAAAGCATAAAAATAAAGAACAAGATACCTTTGTAACTAGGGCGGGGAGACAACTATTACAATAAATTAAATTGACCTCAAATTGTTGCCATAATTCGTCGCGTGTGTCCTGTGACGTCACTGACGCGTGGACACCGCCAATGGGGTTATTGACATGTCAAACTATTTCCGTGGCGCCAAAATAAAAGCGCGCGAATCCACAGAGGCGGTCATAACCGACAATAATGCGCAGACAACGCTACCAAACATCCACAATTACGATAAACAGATGAAAACAATAAATTGAAGCGTCGGCTTGTGGCCTGGGACGGTCTCGAGTTACGTTTTGAGCAAAGGAACGTCTAAAATTACCCCGCACGCACACACCTAACATGCTGCCAGTCGGTATACACTAACACAGCAGCACCGCCTATATCTATTATCAAAACATCCAGCGACTCTGGTTACAGCGATCCGAGCGCGCTTCGGATATCGCATTACACACTTTAATGGCTGGAAAAGGCCTCGAAAACGTGATATTACACGCATTGTATTGTATAAAGCAAAATGTAATTAATATAGTAACATAACACCGAATAATTTATGCAGCGTAACCCCGACACTCGAGCAATCTTGGGTCCTCTACACTCCCTTACTGATCACGAATAAATAATAATATCAAATTTATAAATACGATTCGTTCATCTCTAATTACGAGACCGGCTGAAACAGGCCGCTTGCCAATAAGACGAAACTGTAACACGATGATGGTTTTCCAACGGAAACTCACGTCAATGTCAGCGAAAATATTTTGAAAAACAAACTCTTACCTTGATCTCTTCTTCATTTTCCTTTTTAACTTGAGCCTTTGGGGGGGATGAGGGGTTGGTAGGGGTTTTATTGTTCATTTTAAACAACAAAAATCCACTAGATGCTAAGCATAACAAATTTGACACACTAAAGTGATGAATTGATTATTGAAAAGTTTTCTTTCTCTGTTAACTTTATCGTTCGCGTAAACATTACATTGTGCGCACAACGTCTACGAATCTACAGTACGTGGCGTCCGCGCGGCGTTCGCAGGGCGACTGGCGTCCTTCGTGATTGGTCGCCACGGTGCGAGCGCGATGAAAAAAGCTCATTTTCCCGCGAACTGTCGGACCTTGGGCGGAGCTTCCTGAACGGACGAACGCATGGGCGGATGACTTTTGCCCACATTCAAGATGAAAAAAATATTTTAAAATTTGATAATGATTACAATTTGATAATGATTATAATTTATCAAATATTTTAAACACAAAAGAAGACACCTTGGCATTGGCCAAACTGAGAAAATACGCAATTGTTATTCAATTACGAATTCTAATAGACTTTTCGAATAAAAAAAATAACAAAGAAACAAATCCTCCTAAACACGCGATTCACCGACTTTCTTTGGTACGAAAAAATTCATAGTGTTAGTGGCCCGAAAAACGCTATTCCGAATTTTAAATTTACAATAGTTATCAATTCGCGTCAAAGAGAGATCACGGGCTCAAGTCCCGTCATTTACGTCCGTCCCGATCTTTTTTCAATTTAATTCTGTTGCAAAAGTAAGTAAGCATACGAAGTAATTCATTTAAAAATATTCCTTTAAAAAAAGGTAGAAAAATAAAATTTATTTTCCTTAATGCCAATATGTCATAGTTTTCTTATGTTAGAAGTTATGGGGGTTATAGCGGGTAATTTTATTATTTACTGTGATTATTAACCGATACTAACAAAACCGGTTTAACAGATCCTAACTGCTATTTAAAACTCTGTGATAAGATATTTTACCTACACCTAAGAATTCCAATTTACTTTTAATTAACAAATACCTACTAATACTGCTTATACTGTTGATTGATGGCACTTGGTGGAACTTGCTACACGTCTTCAATGAAATCACTTGTACTGTTCCACATTATTTATTGATTTCCTGACCGGTTTCGCCCAAAAAACATGTATCAACCTTTGATAATGCCGTAAGGCGAAACCGGTCAGGAAATCAATAAATAATGTGGAACAGTACAAGTGATTTCATTGAAGACCTACTAATACAATTAATGCAAATACAAAATGAACTGCAAAGAAAGAATGATTCAAAAATTACTTTGTAATTAATTTGACAAATAACTAGGCCTGGCAATTAGTTCGAGAATCATGGTCACTCAACTTTTACTTTCCTTAGACTTGGATAATAAATAATTATCTTGTGGATCAGGCCATAGCTCCACAACAAAAAAAACTATTCTATTATACCTACGTACCACAGATACTATAATATAATTCTTATACTAAGTAGGTACGTAGTTTTTACGCTTTTTTCAATTCACTTGCTTCTACATCTTCGTAACATCGTTTATTGTTTCCGATACTGAACTGTGTGTAACAAAAGAATATTTAAATGAAATTACCTATGTAAAATTATCTAAAATGTATTCGTCGTCAATATACTTAGTATAAGTTTTGTATTTGGGTTGATCTGTTTTGTGTGCTGCAGTAAGCTGAAATAAACGCATTTTTTCTTTCTTTTTTTCTTTTCTTAAATATCGATAAACGTCTCCAATGTCGCCCAAGACCAATAGGAGGTAGGACACGACGGTATTCCCGTCCAATTAAGCACTCCAACTGCGGAAGTACCTCCACCCTACAGAATACCACCTCTATAATAACCTAGTGTTGTGTGCCCGGCGCCGGCGGTGAGTAGGGTAGAGAGAGTTTTTGTGCTGTCATGTCAGTAGGAAAACCAAAGGCTATTTCTGCTTTGTCTTCTACACTGACGGCACTGAAACTCTCTGTGTTTACAGGGTGGGCAGCACGAGTGTGACTCCCCTGATGTTGCACACGTCCATAGGCTACGGTAACCACTTTCCATCAGGTGGACGGTGTGCTTGTCTGGCACCTCAGTGGTATAAAAAAAGAATTGCTAATGTATAGGAGAATCGAATCAACCATCTAAGACGTGACCAATGTGATCATATAGCTCAGTTGGTCAGTGCAATATTCTGTCTCGGTCGCGGGTTCATGTCCCGTCTTACTCTCACTTTTGCCTTGAACAGAACAGCACAGAATGGATTTATTTACATAAAATGTGTTAAGTACAAAGGTCACAAAAATTGATGAGCTAATGGCACATTTTGCCAATTGTTGTGACATGCAAACATTAAATAGGTAGGAGGTATGTACTTATAATTATATTGAATTAAATTAAATTTCATTTCATTTAATTATTATATGTATAATATAATTAATCAGATATAATATAAAATACACAATACAAAATACTATTTATAGTCAAGTCCATAAATTAAAAATTAATCAAATAACCCGCCCCTGACCGTTCCCGGCGCAAAAGTACCCATCACACTCGCCGCGTTGCCACGCTGGATTGCGATGGCTAGCCTCTGCATCAGGAACGCTCCGGAGCGGGAGTCACCAGTTGCCTCTATGAGCCTCTTTCCGACTTCTTTTATGAAAGTTTTGGCCTCCCTACTCCAGCACCCCAAGGTCTCCACCGCTATCGGCACAAATTGGTACAATGGCTTTAACTCGGCATATTTTTTATGTATTAAAAAAAACTAAAAGCACGTTATAGAGTAACGTGCTTTTAGTTTTTTTTTAACTATTATTATATCTATTCTTTGGTGTCCGAAAATTTGTTAATATTAGTGATATTACATAAATCGGCTGAAGATAATAGTTGGAGATTAAAATTTCTGCTTTATCGACTAGATAGATGAAAATTATATAAATTAACTTATATCTTATTTTGCAAATTGAAAAATAGAATAATGTTAAATTCGTGTATTGTCATCGGTCCTCGGTAAATCTACAAAGTTTGAACGAAATCTAGCCGTTTAGAGTGGTTCAAAATCACACCCAAAGGAGTCGTCACAAACAAACAAACATACAGGTGAAGCTAATAAAAAAACATATTAATCTATACATCTATCTATACATACGTACATATAAATAAAATTGGAGTGTCTGTTTGTAATTAATATTGGAATAACCGTTTTTTACTACATGCATATGAATATAATACGGTACATACACCAAAGTCATGTTTTTTACAATTTTTGCCTGTCTGTCTGTTTGTTCCGGCTAATTTTGGAATGGCTGGACCGATTTTGACGGGACTTTCATTGGCAGGTTGCTGATGTAATAAGGAGTAACTTAGGCTACTTTTATTTTAGAAAAATTGCGTTGACTCAACACCAAGCGATAACCGATATCCACGCGGGCCGCGGGTAACAGCTATTATGACATAAATTTAAATTGAAACACACATGCATAATTATATATTGTCTAGTTCCCAATATATATTGTAATATTATAATGCATTTTTAAAATGATAAGAGCGAGGCGATTTTTTTTTAAATTTATCGTTGGAGTAGGAACTCTCTTCTATCAGCCATTTCCGCAAAGCGGGACAGAATTTGCAATGCGGAAGATTAGTAATATCCTTGAGTAACGCATTAAAGATAAGAGGTGCCATGTCCACGCAACTCGCTCTAAACATCTCAAGCTGTATTTGGTACCTACTGGCATTTCGAAATGCATTTGAGTAATTGTGATTATTTATATTGTCTTGTGCTTGAATTAGTTCTTTGTTAGATTTCACAAAATAGCGCGGATACATTTTTTCTGTGCAACAAAGACCCGCAACAAGTCCGATGAGTACCCCCAGACTAATATAAATATTTACATGTTAATTGGTTAAAAATTAAAATAAAATTAATATAGCTTATACTATATACATGTTTGTATTTGCATTGATCTGGAGGTGTGTGTTTGTATTAACCCAAAACAGGAAATAATAAGTATATTTTTGACAAAAATATAAACGTATGTTTATGTACTCCTAGAAAATATATTCCGGCATTGTATGGCATGGCATAGCACCGATTTCAACAAAACTCCTACGCGATTTTTTATATTTTTAGTTTTATTTGCAGTTAATTTAATTTTTTTTTAACTTTTCACTAAATTTATGGTCCCAGAAGTCGTGATATATTCTAAAGTTTACGCGAATATCACTCATTGAAATAAAACCACTTTTTAACGGATTCTATAGCGATTTAATTGATAATGATATATCTATTTGTTCTTATACAGATTTTAGGAATGGTGTAGCGTGTTGATGTGATATGTTTGTTCTTATACATTTCTGCATATTATATTTACATATATTTAAATGAACGTATTTAAACTGTGAGTCTGCCACAAACGCGTTATAATTGTATGTATTTAGTTATCAAAACAGCATTATTCTTGAAGCTTCTATACACGCTGGCCGAGTGTAGGCCAACGCGAGCGCAAAGCGCCTATACACGCTGGCCGAGTGTAGGTCAACTCGAAGTGTTTGTGATGGACGCAAGAACTACTGAACTGATTTTGATGTAGTTTGTTTTGGTAGAAAGGTCTTGGTCAGACTGAAAATCTCGAATTCCAATTGCAAGTGTGTAGTCGCAAAAATAGCTTCACACTTTTGGCTTAGGACTGCAAGCCGCCGGATAAGACCAGAAACTGCAGGGGGACTGTTAGGGAGTGTGCTTAAAAGCACACTCACTCCCTCACAGTCCGCTTGTTTGATTTCAATCGGTTGAGTAGAACCGGAGAAAAGAGATCCACGCGGGCGAAAAGCTAGCTATTCAAATAAAATTATAATCCTGACAAGCATCACACCTCTGATAGCGATAGATATCCACCGTGTAATGGCGAATAGACCAACATGTGGACGCTATTTGTCGAGCGTTTACCCGTTAAGAGCATGCTGTACTGTGCATACAATGCAGCGTGGCGGGATGTTGATGTCGATGTATATGAGCAAAACAAATGCTTTTTTCAGTGGGTGTTGACGTTAATGTACCTATTGATTGTTTGGTTTATTCGTTGGTTTCGTTTACCGACTTTACCGTAATTTGCCTATAATTAATTTATTTACTGGTGAAAAAATGTATTTGTGTATCTAGCTGTAAGTTTAAAAAACACTGCACTTTCCTTTCGTAAGCTGAAGTGAAACTAAACGCAACCGTCAATAACAGCTGACACTGACACTGCTGGCAGTATTTTATTTTAGATTTTTAATTATAAAAACTACCTAAAACCATCAATTCCATCAAACCATATACCGTATTTTACTCGTTCTGTGGATAACGTTATTTATAAATTCAAATTCAAGGATTCATATGGAGAAGTTCTCAAAGAAGTAATGAAATAAATGCTCATTAATTTGTAGGAAAGGAATAATGCCATCAAAGTTACCTAAAACCGCTTTAAATTTAAAACAGGTAATTTATTTAGCTCCATATCTTTATCATATACTCGTCATCAACAATTTGCCTTGGAAAGCATTCATTATACATTCTTTAAAGTCATAGGTAGGTACTTTCTCTTAGAATCAAAATATAGTATAGTATAGTAATAATTAGGCAGTGCTACTGCGTTTATATTTACTATTGTCTACTTTTTATCATCAGAGTTCAGTACTCAACTGTAATTTTTCTTTAGCATCACTCTTCAATAAAGAACCAATAATAAAAATCTGTTTTTGTCCATTTCATAATTTAGTTTCTTCTCCGCCAAGAAGTCCTTAAGCTCTACAGGGATATATTTAGAACATTGAGAAAAGTACCAGATGAAACTACTAGAGCTGAATTGAGGGAATGGGCTCGTGCAGACTTCAGGAACAATATGGATCATTCAGATGAAGCTACAATAAAAGCTATGATGCTACATGGAAGAAAATCTTTACAGAATTTGCAAAAATCATTGTCATTAAGTAATTGTAAGCCATGATGCCATACACAATCAGTAATGAATAGTGAACTAGCAATGTTGAATTTTAAATATATAGATAGACAATTGATTGTTTTCATGCAAAACATTTTAAATATAGAATTTGCTTTTGTGAAAATGAAAATAAAACTATGCATAAAGCAATTTAGATTCATATTCGCAAATTGATTTCTTTTTTTTTTGTAAAAAAGTTTGTTCCTAAATAATACAGTGAGCCTAGCATGACATGCTATAAGCCACTAAGCATTCATTTTCTAGGGGAGATATAGGGGACCATAAATACTAATAGCACATCATGTTAGGCTCACAATAAATAATTATAGTCCATTGACAATTGAAGTACCTCCTTAAATAATTAAAAATCTTTTAATTCATTAAAACAATGACTGATTTATCACATTTTTAATTAAAAAAAATAGTAACAAATTGTAAACTCATACTTAAGTACTCTACTAGTCAGTACTATTTACAATACACATATCAATAAATATTTCTAATAAATAATAAACAATTCAAAACATGGCACAGGATGTTAGATGAGCCTGCCCAAGAAAAAAAAAAAGATAATAGTGGTTATTTATTTGAATAGGGTTGTGTTACCTTTTAGACTAGTATAAACTGTTAAAGTGAAATATTCCAATAACAATTAGTTTTAACAATATTTGATTTTGTAATTTCAATTTCTCGAGCTGCCTGAAAACGTATGGAGTGCAAGAGAGTATTGCGTGTATTTTAGTCTACATTGCATTTACACATTTACAATGAATAAGATAGATTTGAAATTGAATAAGGAATCTAAAAAGTTATAAATTTTGTGTTATTTCTATTGTTTATATTTTTACCCGTTTTGGGAATTAAAAATAATGAAAAGTCATAGTTTCAGTTTGGTTAGGCAACATCTTAGTTTACTATGCATATTTGTTGAGAAAAATAATGACATTAAGCAGTATTGGTGATGATCCATTGATGACTCAACTACCCTATTTTTAGGCATTTTGTTTATTTGCAATAACTTTCATATTTAATTTGGCAGTCTCTACAAAATAATAATTTCTTCTCCTTCAAGCCTAAACTGTTCCATATTTAACTCTACCTACATCATAAATAAGGTAAGTAACTAAACTATGTTTAAATTAACAGGCATTGATGCTAATTCTGTTGTTACCATCTCTAAACTTAAATTTCTGTAAAATTTTCTTATTTTAGATAAGCGATTGACATTTATAACCGTATTCTGTTGTTATGTCAAACTAAATTTAGTGTCTGTTATGCTAAGACAGCAGTAAATTTGAATATGACATCGCTAAAACGAGTGTTACAGCTGTTAAAAATTAAGAATGAACATTAAAGGGTCTTTTCATGAAATCTGTAAAAACTTATCTTTATAAGTTTTTAGAATGCCGACAAATGATAATTAGTACATATTATTGATTAAATAGTAAACAAACTGTGATATTTCTCAGTCATACCTAAGCAAATACAGTTTTTCTTGGCCCACGTACCTGGCAAGTTCGCGGGGTCAGGTAGTTATTTATAAAATCCAAATCAATCGACGATTTATAGAGCTTTAAACGTTTTTAGAACATTGTTTAAATTTATTGGGCAGTATTTTATATGACGTCTAATTTTTGTTTTAAATTTCTAATTTTAGTGCATATTTGACATTTAAAACGTACAACAGAATACCGTTTAACCAAAAATGACAGTTGAGTACTTTCTCTAATTTTGGTTGTGTCATGCTAATTTTAAGTTAGTTGTGTGATCTCAGAATACGAAACGACATTTTGACAGGACTAAACTAACTTTTAGAGATTTTTAGCTCATTTTAGTTAGTTTGTGTCACGACAGAATTAGCATCATTGCCTCTCCTGTTTATATAAATAAACATGTCTACTTATAAGAATATCAGACTTCATCATTAATTACCCTAGCATTGATATATTTGGTCTTAACAAATAGGGTACTTAAATTTTTATGTAATATAATATTCTTTAAAAATTTATAACCATTCACACCAATTTAAAAAGAAATCTATATTCACAGCTTCCCACTATGGGGTTTGCCCCATCATCACCAGATGATGGAGCACCGTGATAACACAACCAATTTCAGGGTAGATTTTTCAGATTTCATTGGTACATTTTCAGTTAACAGGTAAAACTGGGTAAATGGAAACTATGGACTATTTCTACGTGTTAATGTGTAGAATCATCAAAATCTAGTTAAAACTTGACATTTAGTAAGAAAAACCTGACATTCATTTTTAATTTCAATATTTAAAAAAAAGCAGTAATTATTTGGTTAAGACTTCATATAGGTACCTACTTTTAAATAGAATTTATTACTAATAGCTTTCATAAATAGCTCTATAAAATAAATATAAAACTACTGGCACGGTTATTCCTGTGCCAATAACTACAGCAACAATGGTGAAAAATGTTACAAACTCACCATTTTTATTTAAAAACTTGGCCAGTAATTGAATCAGGTTTCTTGTTATATGGTGCCCATCCATACCATAGCAAGGAATCACATTTATAAATCCTATGCCCAATGAAAACCAAACTACATATTTTAGTAGTTTTTCAAACTCTGAAGGTGAGAAAAATGAAAAGAGACTTATTCTAGGAAAATACTGGTCTATGAGAACAGTCTTATGTAAATCGTAGGGCAACCCTAAATATAACACAGCATTTTTACCTGTTCTTTCAATAATTATAAGATATGTGTGGTTGTTTAATGAAGGTTTCAAACAATGCTTGCCTCTAGGGCATGAAAAACCACCAGCTTCTGTACATTTTATGAATTTATCTTTAACCATATCTCTAGGTTTTAAGCATGAATATTGGCCTGGCAACACAGAATCAGAGACTGCCTTAGGTTCTATATACTCAAAGCAGAAGCTGTACAGGTCATCTTTACGGCAACACTCAACAACATCATTTTCTTTAATAGTTTCCATCATAATCTCATCATTTTGAGCCACAAATTCTGCACTGGTACATATTCCAAATCTGGTATGTGCCATCTGCAGACAATACCTCCAATCATGCGCATTTTCAATATGACAACCATTTATATGAGTAATAATATCATCTTTATCTAAGCCTCGGACATCTCTCAGGGGTGAGTCATCTGTGAATTCTATAATTCTTACACCAACGCCAGTTTCATAGGCAATATTGAATAATATTGGTGCTGAAAAGAATAGAAGTAGAGCAACAAATGCTGTGGCAACATTATGCCATATTCCTGCACAGTATATCTTCAGTCTTTTGGTTACAGTAAGACTATTCAAATGCTCTGCATTCAACTGGACAAATGCCATTGGTATTATGGTAAACATATATATTCCTACTGATATAATTTGCACATCCTCTTGAGCAGCTGCCATTGCATGGCCTAGTTCATGAAATATGGTGCTAAATCCTATAGCTAATAAGTACACCCAAAAATCAGAAGCTGGAATATTTAAGCCAGGCAACATTGCCTTGACTTCTGGAACACTACTGATTTGTGCAGTCTCAGTGAAGTTTTGGAATAAAATACTAAGAAGAGTCCAAATTGAAAATGGAAGGACTATCCAGAGGGTGAATAGATAGCCGCAGGTGTACCATTTTCGGAGAATTCGCGTCATGTTTTTACTCCATCTGTATAAAAATCGGTTAAAAGCGCCCGTGGTCCAAGTGAAGTTAAGAAGACCGATTTTTAGTCCTGTTCCTTCCAGCAATGCATAGTAAGGATAATGCATACAGCTCTGAAACATAATAGTTTGTTTCAACACACATAGTAACAAAATTTAGTTCTATTGTATCTTTGTAAGTGCGAAAATTATATAGGTACCTTGAAAAACGAGTCGAAGAACCATATCACAGCGTAAAATGCTAATACAAAGGAGCAAAGCACCGTGAAAGACATAGTGAGAATTGCTTAGAAACTCTTCATTGGAATTTTTTTCTCATTTCACAGACAAAATATCAATTCAATTCTATTTAGGTAAAACCCGGCATCAATGCATCAATTCACATATAATGTATCGATGACAAATGACAATTAAACAACTGATCGAGCGAGAAAGATTTTTTTCAAAAATATTTTTGGCCTGGTAGCAAGGCTTTTAAGCCATGTCTTCATTTGTTGATGATGATGATAATGAGTTGATCATGTTGATGATGATGACGGCGATGGCGATGATAATGAATGATAATTGCTGCTTCAGCAAAGCTGTGGGGATTTTACTAAAAGCTCCCTAGAGAGATTTGGAACGAACACGAAAAGTCACAATTCACTGTAGTATGCCACTTTCCTACACTTGTGTGAATTGTCCAAGACCAGGTCTAAAAATCCTCCATTTTCATACATAAATCTCGAATTCACACCATTGTGTGCCCTTTCGCGCGTTCGCGCCAAACCTCCACGTGGAAAGGCATCCCGCTAATGCTTGATGTGATTTTCATTTTTGTTGCGGGTACAGCGCGTTGTAAAAATGACAATCACATCAATTTATAGTGCTGGGAAAGCGCTCGGTATTGATCTTTTGACGTACAGGGCATTTTTACTTGAGATAGGTATTTGAACTATGTTTAAGAGTGCTACCACTGTGATCGTAATCGCTATTAGCACAGAATAGATAAGGTAAAAACACCAATGGCGGACACGTTAAGGACAAATTAAACTTCACTCTACACAATTATAATAATATTTTTAAAGAATGGTCATCATTAACAGTTAAAAAATAACTGTTGCAGTAACATTTAGATTGTGGCGGGTTCTCGCCACTCTCATCAATACATTTTATAATTTTATCTACGTATATATATAACATTTTTATTTCCAACTCACATACAATACAACACATAGATACCCTACTGTACCTACCCCTGGTACAACTGACATTTCAGACTTTACCGCGCGTCTCAGAGATTTAACCTCAAAGCTTCGCCCTATGCCCGCCGCGCGGCATTGCAAGCAAAACATCTTTGTTTACAAAGACTTAGCTTCCTCAAGTCACGTATTTCTAAGGGATGACTCCGTTAGGGGCGCGTTACAGCCCCCTTACACTGGCCCTTACCCAGTGCTCGAAAGGGGTGATAAAACTTTTAAAATTCTTGTAAAAGGTAAAAGCGCCACAGTAACTGTAGACCGCCTGAAACCAGCCTACCTACTCGTGGACCCTTCGCCTAGTGCTGTTCCTACTGCCACTTCTAATTCTCCACTGCCTAACTCATCGGAAATACCTCCACCACAGCAAACTTCAGTACCAGTTCCGACTCCGGACAAAACAACCCGGTCTGGTCGCAGGGTTCGATTCCCGGAGTGTTACCGGGATTATCGTCCGTAGTGACGGCCTCTGGGGGGGAGTTTTGTGGCGGGTTCTCGCCACTCTCATCAATACATTTTATAATTTTATCTACGTATATATATAACATTTTTATTTCCAACTCACATACAATACAACACATAGATACCCTACTGTACCTACCACTTACACTCCCTACTCACCTGACCTTGTGGCGCACGCGCCTGCGTTAGCCGGCGCGCTGCTAAACGGTTCCTACTCGCTCAGTCCCAGCCAGACCGTCTCAACGCGAGCACGTACTCCTTGGTTGTCGCAAGAGAGCCCGAAAACGTGATCGGGAATAATTGTATTTAAGAACTGTGAGCTCTAGTGTATAAACTGTGTCTGTTTATTGATTAACTATATCTTAGCTGTACGTGTATTTAAATTATGTGTTGTGTGCTATTAAAACTTATAATTAGTATCGGCTAACGAGTTTGCTTCTATTTCGTACCTACTTCTGCAAAACCGGTGCCATAAGCACCAAAAGATAATGTACTTTTTTCTGTAGCGCGCTAACGCGTCGCTGATCAAAGTTATTTTTTGTCGCCATGTTAGAGTCCGGACAACGCATCTACAATCAATACATCCATTCTAAAATTAATGATAATAATTATTAATAAATAAAAAATCACATCTATTAATAAATCAGTGCCCCTTAACAAAAATCTCACGAAACAAATGTCTCTAATATAAAATTTACTCACATATACATATAACGGCGCGAGACCATATTCAATAATGAAAATCAGTTAATTTTAAGAGTTGTAATCTTTTTTGTTATTCCTTAACGATTAATCGATTGAGAGCGGGTAACCCCGAATGGAGTTGCGTCAATCATGACGAGCAAACGTCATGTCACTGTGATGGGTCGGTGGTGGACAGACGTTGCACGTAATGATCATTCGCAAAACCATTGGCTCTAAATCGTTAATTGTTTCTGCAAATCCTTATTTAAGTATCTGTATAATTAAAATAGTGAACAGACAACACGCCAGTGTATTCTTTTCAACGTTTCTTGACATTTGCCGCCCTCTATGAATTCCCGTGCTGATGAGGCCACGAATCACCAATCAAATGCAACCGCCCGGCTTCCCGATTTCCCGTCATCAGAAGTGGGATTACCCGGGACTTCCCAGGAATGTGAAACAGGTCAAAGTATTGTTACTAACCTAAATAGTGAATACGACCGTTGAAAACGTTGTTTGAAATGCAACAACGTAGCATGATGGAATTAATTCATGCTATAAAGGATACAAACACGGGCGATTCAAAATTAGCATTCCTCGAATTCAATCCTGATTTTCGAGACGCCAATGCCATGTCGTGGCATAATACTGTAAACTTATATATGCAAGACAACAATTATCTAGTCGTACTCTGATCATCGCCATGAGCAAAACACTTAAGGGCGCTTCGTCGTTGAGACTCCAGCTACCACATTGTGTAGACTCTTTAATGAAAGCCCAAGAGACGGAGAGTGCATGTCGGCCTATGCTACTCGATTCCTGAGTACATTAATGAACCAATGGCATTCTTTATCGACCGAACAAATTGCAATTACTGAGACTCTGGCTCACGCAGTGAAAATCCAACCATGGTTGCAAAGACTAGCATACACTGAAAAGAAAATGTTACTAGAGTGAAATTTGCAACATAAAACTAATGGCGTGTACCTATCGAAAGAGAGGACCTCCGATGCCAGAAAGGTCTAATAGTTACAGGGACGCTGAGAAGCCGCGATATGAACCGAAGAAGTGTTACAATGAGGCAGACTAGGCCACATGGCAATCGAATGCCTCTCCAAAGACTCGTGTAATACCAACACTAATTCCAATCCTCAGTTTTCAGCAAACAAACAGCAAGATACCCGGACAATAGTGTACCAAACAAAACATCGTCGCCTACATGCTACTACTGCAACGAATCAGGTCACATCGCCACTTGCTGCCCGAAAAAAGAATACCAAGTCTAGTAGCGGCAAAGTAGAGCACCGGGTGAATGCCTGCATTGAGAAACCAGCCACTGATCACCTAGCAATTGAATCCGGTGAGAAGGTTTCATTTTGTTTTGATATTTTGTTCCGGCGCCCAGTGCTCTCTGGTCAAAGAAATTTTAGCAAATAGGCAAGCGTCATCATACCTTGGTGACATTAATAGGTATAGGCCAATCAAACGTTAAGTGCAATGTTCAAATATTGACAACTGTAACTGTACAAGGATACTCAATGCAGTTATTATTGCATGTCGTGGCAGACTATTGTATCACTGATTCGATTATGATTGGAAGGGACTTGCTATCAATGGGATTTTCGGTTGAAGTTGGTGAAAGCCAAGTTGTTTTGAGGAAAATTAGAACAGTTTTAGCTTGTGATGTAGGCAAAAAGATCAGTAATTTTAACAATATCGATACTGATACTCCTACTGAGTATAAGCGTCAATTAGTTTCAGGCAAGTTATTAGACAGGAAATCATTGACTTACTTACAGACACACCAGTTTTAACTATTTTTGATCCTACTTGCAAGCAGACAGAATTGCACACTGACGTCAGCGCTGAAGGTTATGGCACTGAAAATTTAATGTAAACTACACGTGATTGAATACTACAGCCGTCGAACCTCTAGCGCTGAGTCCTGATATCAGTCTTACGAGTTAGACACGCTCGCAGTAGTTAATGCTGTGAAACATTTTCGCCATTATCTGCATGGGTAAAAATTCAAGGTAGGTAACTGCGCGAGTGCACAGATGGTGGTGCTGTCAAGTTTGTAGAAACACTTTCAAGTTGAGTTTGATATTGAAAAACTTTAGCATAATGAGCTTGACCTTGACCTTGCTAGGACTTACGAAATTAAACGAGGGGTTCTGCATAGAAAGATAGAGCATAACAGCAGAAGTATTTGGTTACCCAATAGTACCAAAAGCATTTCAGTGATCAATTATAAATCATGTTCATGAAAGCATAATGCATTCAGGGTGGGAGAAAACATTAGAAAAGACGTATTGCCAGTATTGGTTTCTTAATGTGAACAAATATGTCAGGAAGTTTGTTGAAAATTGCATCACATGTAGATTGTCCAAATCTCATTCTGGGAAGTTCAAGCAGATACAATACCGAAAGTAACGGTACCTTGGCATACTACTCATATGGATACAACGGGAAAGCTTAGCGGTAAGCGAGACTCTAAGGAGTACGTGTTTGTGTCAGTAGATGCTTTTACGAAATACGTACTTCTGCATCATACTATGAACATTGACGCTAATAGCGCTAGAAACAAGCAACCATAAATCTTGGCAAGCTGCACTACCAGAAGTACAGCTGGCTATTAATTGCTATAACTTATGACGTTAGATACAGACGAGATAGATATAGAACAGATTACGACCTATGCCAGAATGCTATGTTCCATTAGAGTTGAATGTAGGTTTGGAGACACCTACTAATAGTATAGTGTCAGAATGTGCCGATAACGGCGCAGGTGAGTAATGTTGCTGGATTTACTTGTTTACTGTGAAGTGTGTGTGAATGCTTTTGCTAATATTAACCATTGGTGACAAAAGCCTGTGTGGCAATAGCCTGTGTGGCAGTAGCCTGTGTGGCAATAGCCTGTGTGGCAATAGCCTGTGTGGCAAAAGCCTGTGTGGCAATAGCCTGTGTGGCACCAGCCTGTGTGGCAATAGCCTGCAGTGCAATTCTGTAACTTTCTCGCAACGTTGCGCGCATCGATGCTTACATCCACGACGGATCAACCAATGACAATTGATATTAAGGGCGAGCTCAAGGATGTATCCAACCACAATCGTTTTTTAGGTTGTAACCTTGCTGACGTCACCCTCTCAACGATGTCCGTAGGATTAACCAATCACATTCGCTTTAAAGTATGACGTAGTTAGAATAATGAATGGGTTGGCAACTGTCAAAGTGGCCCTAGTATAGTCATAATAGTTTGTTTCCAAAACATTGCATTTTTTTACGGTTGAATTCAGAAAATAATTCTAAACAGTTACAATGACGCGCTGTATTGTCTCTAATGCAGCAAATACCGAAGAATAAAAAAATACGAAAGCTTTGGTTGAAAGCCACAACTACACAAAGAACGAGGTTATGTGGTAAACACTTTGTTGAAAGTGATTATGAATTAATAAGTAAATACACAGGTAAGCTGCTTATGAATAAATCTTTTCAATAACTCCTTAGCGTAGCGTCACGCCTTTTCCACAAAAAAGGGTGACAGAGGTGTATTGTCCCATGTAATAGGGGACGATATTTCGTACCTGCCTATTTAAAATGTTAAAAATCACTTGTTCTAGGAGTTCAACATCAACATAAGTTCTTCAAGAAAGGTGCTATACCATCTGTTTTGCCGTGGAATACACAAGCAATTTCCGGGAATGCAAAGGCTGACACAGAAGAAAGATTGACACACCGCAACCTCAAGAAAAGACAGCTTTTTGAGGTGCCATCAAGTACACAATGTTGTGAGGATATATTGCCATTAGAAGGAGATAATGGTGTGTCTTAAGACTGCAATGTATCTCAAGACCTAGTGATAGAATGTAGTTCTCGAATCCCTGAATATAGGTATTCGGCCAAACTACAACACTTGTGGGACACAAACATCTAATATATTAAGATTGTTCTCTACAGAGACATAAGGTAAATTTCATCTATCTTTCAGTACTCTTATGCCTATGGCACATGATATTAAGTACCGTTGGAGTAGAGTTGTATCAGTATCTTATGCTATTAATTAAGCTTAGAAGAAATACAAAAGATTATGAATTAGGTAAAATGTTTGGTGTAAGTAAAGTGTCAAATATTATAGTGACATGGATAAATTTCGTTGGCAATATCTGGAGCTTAATAGACATTTGGCCTAGTCGCAGTTTAGTGAATTTTTATATGCCTGATAGTTTAAAAAAATATTATCCCTTCATAAGGCTAATACTAGATGAAACTGAAATAGAAATTCAAAAGCCTAGTTAGCCCAATGACCAAAGAGCCACTTTTAGTAGTTATAAGCATAAGAATACCCTAAAATATTCAGTAGGTGCCTCTCCAGGTGGTCTTATAACATATTGTTCAGGTGTATATGGCGGTTCATGGTGATAGGCAGATTGTAGAATGCAGCCGGTTATGCAATATTTGTGATCCTGGGGATAGCATTATGGCCAACAGGGGGTTTCATGTCCAAGATTTATTTGCCTGTAAAGGAATCGGGATGAATATTCCAACCTTTTTAAAATGAAAGGTCTCAAATTCCAGGCGTGCAATAAAAATCAGATCAAAAGTTGGCTAGTTAGAGTTCACATAGAAAGGCTGATAGGATTAACGAAAACATATTTAATATTGCAACATAAACTTAATCATTTCTATGTTCCCTTAGCATCCAAAATATTTTTAATATGTATTATTTTATGTAATTTTAGAGAAGGTATAGTAAATATATATACTTACATAGCGTGTTCGACAACTGTCAAAACAACAACTACGCATTGCTACAGCTGCCATCACGGGGCACGGCTCCTTCAATAAACACCTTTTTATTTTAGGAATCACCGACAGCCCTCTCTGCAGAGCCTGCATAAGAGAGGAGGAAACAGCGGCACATGTGCTCCTACACTGTCCTGCAACCGCCACATACAGGGCTAAATACTTCAATAATACAGGTATGCTCCGGGAGATCACCAGCAGTGTGAAGAGCCTGCTGGCGTTCTTCAATGAGTTGGGGTGGATCGAGTGAAATGCCCACCCTCATGCAAAAACCGCGCCATGACGTGGAGTTATACCAACCCGTGTTACCATACCATACCATACTTACATAAATGATTAATAGTTGGATAACTAACTATTGATAATATATGCATGTATCATCATTTATATACCTATGTATGCATAATCATTTCTGTACTGTTAGGGATGTTGTAAATAAAACTAATACCTATGCCGTGTTTTATTTCATTTGTAAATGCTCACTGTAGTTAGAATAAATTTATTTTTCAAACAGAGTATCTTTAAAGATGGGAAAAAATGAATCTAATTTTCATAACATTACATTTATAAAATAATAAAATTTTCTTTTACAATATAAATTACTTTAAAATCCCTGTATGTATATATAATTAGGTTACAGTATGTTCTGCCTGAGCAATACAACTGTCCTTGTATTTGAAAGTAATATGGGCTGGTTTTTTTTTTTGTGAGAGAGTACCATTATTGTTCTCTTAATAGGGAACAGTAGAAGTAATAATTTCCTGGTATTGGCTTGCAAATACTACTTGGCTCTACTAGGAGTCCATATTCAGCAGCATATTTGTTTGAATATAATTAATCTTGTCTTGAGTAAATGCAGACAATTTGAAATCATTTTAAAGTTTCTCCTTTGGATTCCACTCAGTATAGTGATGATCACATACTAATGCACATGGGTTCGCTGGTCCATAAAGCTGTTTGAATGGCATCTGAATGTAGTATTTGGAAAATTTATTATTATATTATCCTATTATTATAATTTTCTTTGTCCATATGATTTAATGGGTATGGCTAAAAATTAAACTACCTTTATTTTTCATATCATACATTTATTCAGCTTTCACTAGAGTACCTATATATGGTTTCCTTGGCACATGGAACTACTGCAGTCTTTGAGTGCATGCTTCTTGCAGCAAAATAAGTTTTTGATTGACCATGTTCTCAATACCAAGTAAAAGGACTGCAACATGTTTGCATACTGCATTAACTCCACTTCCAGCGGGGCATTCACAGTGTGATGCTACAGGATTTCCTTGTTTATTTAATTTCATATCAACTTCATACTGTAAATTCTTCATGGTTTTTTTGCAATAACCTTTAACATAAATATTATCACCGATGACAGAACAGGTAAGTATCATGCCTCGTAGTAAGCTATTGCTATTGTTTTCTCAGTGCTAGAAATAAAAAAATAAGTAGTTAAAATACAAGTATGGAAGCTTTTAATTGATGAACATTAAACTTTCACTTCACTTACTAGCACAAATAATGCCTTAACATTGTCTTATCCAGAGCTGGCAGAATCGTATCGCTGGTTATATCTCGATACGATTCTTTTGATGGAGGCTTCATTTTGGGTTCGTTGTCATCTACACGTTCAGCTAGACCGAAATTAAAATTCTGGTCTGGTCATAAAGCTCTAACCTGGAAATACCACAAAATCTTTACATTTTCAAAGTCATTAGGTTTAAAAATGATACTATTACCAGCGCCAACCAGATTATAAACTACGATAAAAGTTTAATTAATGAATTAAAAACAAAACTTGATACCTTTCGCTTTTACCCTTTGTCTGCGTAAATGTTGAAAGCTTTTTATTTATATTGAGAATGAAGATGAGGTTAAACGTATTTGATTGTTCAAAAAAATGTCATACGCTGCGCTATATTTTGACATGTTTGTTTTGTTCTAAGACACAAAGTACTTCTAAGACGTAGAGGTGAGCGTTATTTAACGTAATCGGTTTCAGTAACTAGTTACGAGGCTGATAATCGTGTAACTAGTTTCGTAGACACAAATGTAACGATTATTTTACGTACGCAGTTCACACTCACACACGTGTTAGCGTTTCGTTCAACAGAATAATATTAGAATGATTATGGTTACACGTTATAACCAAATAACGTTAGACGACTCGGACAACGAGAATAAAGGATAGGTATGGCTTACACGCAAGATAAAAAGAGAAGGCAATATAATAATCGTTGCGTCTTTTTTTATTTTCATATCCCCATGCAAATATATAATTATGCAATTGGAAAGAATTTAAGTTCATTAAACGCAAAACTAGCCAACACTCTACTGTATACAGAAGTAACTACTTACAAAAATAATCGGAACAAAACTAACCAACACTCTACTGTATACAGAAGTAACTAGTTACAAAAATAATCGGTGCAAAACTAACCAACACTACTGTATACAGAAGTAACTAGTTACAAAAATAATCGGGGCAAAACTAACCAACGCTACTGTATACAGAAGTAACTAGTTACAAAAATAATCGGTGCAAAACTAACCAACACTCTACTGTATACAGAAGTAACTAGTTACAAAAATAATCGGAGCAAAACTAACCAACACTCTACTGTCTACTGTATACAGAAATAACTAGTTACAAAAATAATCGGTTTTGAAACTAGTTACTCATATCTATGAAACTACGTATAACCGATTACGCCCAAAAGACGTTACGACCCACGACTACTAAGACGTCAACTACGAAAATCAACCAATTACCCACAGTTTTAAGGTTGAGCCACAGAATAGTGGCAGCAATCAACTTTGTAATATGTGACCTTGGTGACGTCACCCTCTCAACGTTGTCTGTAAGGCGGGCTAGGGCTGCAAGTAAATTTTATTGTCATAAAAAATTATCGACACAGACAGGTTAGGGATTTACGTACGTTATCGATACATCTTGTCGAGAGGTAAATATTATTTGGTGGCTTTTAAAATTATTATATTGGTGTTCTTAAAAGAATGTAATTTAACTAAAGGTTATTATAATAATAATAATATTAATTTCATATTTGATCGACCACCTATATTTACATAAATCCAAGTATTCAATTTATTTATTTATTTATTTATTCAATCCAAGTATTCATTGTTTTTTCACGCTATGTTAGATAAGTACTTACCGGCATAAATGATCTAAGCCCAAGTCGCGAGAGAAATAAAGCCGACTTCCTCATACACTAATAAATTCTTTGAATATTATGATTGATAGATTTTGTACTCCACCGCCGCGCCGCTGTAACTTGCTCCGGATGTTATCGATAAATTTTGACAGCAGATTAAATATGATTTGGTTGCTTTTAAAATTATTATATTGCTATTTTTAAGTTCTTAAAACATTATAGTTTAACTAAGAATTATTACAATCAAGTAACTTAATTTAATTTAACAGTTGGCGTAACTTCAAGGGTTGAATGATTGGTATCTATGCGTTAAGCACACGCATAGATATAGTATAAAATACTAAATCTATGAGCACACGTTAAAACAAAACGTCAAAAATAAGCAAAACAAACAACAAACATATAACCTTAAAATCGTTTTGTCCTTGTCCGGTGATATTTATGTAATAACTGTACCAACAATATTTTGGTTATACTGCTGCAGAAACCGTCAATATTAAGAAGAATTTGAAGTATTTTACGTCAGAAGCAAAGCAGAAGAAACAATTCTAACGATGAGAATGAAGGAACAATATTCAACAAGTATCCGAATTGTTTTTATTATTGTCATGGGATGTTACAAAACAAAGTAAATGAATTTGAGATCTATTTCAACGGCCACAATAAGAAAATACACTTCACAATATGTACATTACAATTATTTAAATAAAAATATAAAAACAACCTGCAGTCAGCAAAGAATTCCTCCCCATCGACGTCAACTGGAAGGGTGGCCAGAAGCTTGGCATTACAAATCATATAAATCATTGTCATAAAAATCCAAGTACAAATAAGTATTGAATGTTTTTCATTATTCTTTAACACTATTTGAGTAACATTTAATTAATTTATTTTTTTATTTTACAGCACCACGAAATTGTCCAATAAATAATAACCTAAGAGTTTATTTGGCATCAAGTGAAGTGCTTTTGAAGTTCAGTGTCTATCATTCAGATTGTTTTTAGTCAGTTCAGTTGTCATATGTATATTCTTACCCAACCTTCTCTTGACTGACAAAACAGTTACATGGGAGGTTTTGCAATAAATAAATAAATTTACTGTACCAAATATCATCAAAATCTGCTCAATAGTTGTGGTGTGGAAGCATAACAGACAGTTCTGCGAGTATCAATCAGGTGTTAGCTTATAGGGGATTAAATAAAAATTAAAATCTGCAAAAATCTTTTATTGTCAACATCAAAAATCTAATCCATGAAGGCATCTAAACCACTCTGCACACAGCAACCAGTTTGATTCAAGAAATCTTGAGGTATGCTTCGCATTTCCTGAAAAGTGATCACAAAATTATCTTCTAATCATAATATGTTGAATAATAATTAGTACTGTATTGTCCTTTAAATACATATAAGGTATTCTTTTTATTATAATTAATTTGCACACAATTAGGTTTCTCAGTAAGTGAACAGTGTCGGTAGGTTCTTTGAGAATTATAATGTAATCAATAAATTATTTTTATTAATGTTTATTGTAATAAATCAGTATATTGTGCATACTATTGTTTGTTTTGTGTTGTTTTCTTAAATCCTATTCTACTTATTTCCTACTTATATTATATACATACAAGGCAACTAAGGGATAGGGCTAATTAAAATGAGATAGATATATACAGCTCTGACCCAGCCTCAGATGCATGACTTGAGTCAGTCATAGTACCGGGAATATGGTGATAGGCTCACCCCCTATTAATTACAATGATCAGTGAAATGTAGGTGTTAATTCACCTGTCCTTAATCCTCCGGGGATACAGGCAAGATTATGTATGTATATATTAGTGTGAAAGATTGTGAAGATGTTTATCATTCAATAACATTCTAATGGCAGAAAGAATCTAGCTATTTGATCAATTAGGTAATCTGTGGTTTGGTACAGGAATAGCTTACTGGAATAACACATTATGGTACTTTCTATCTTGGGAATATGTTCCTATGGGTAGTGGGAACAGAATGTAAAAAATATGTTGGTCCCGGTGAAGAAGAATAGGGCCACTCTATTTCTTCGCAGGAACTGTAGAAGGCGACTAAGGGAGAAGGCTGTTCTCCATTCAACAGTAATCATAGGGCCCATGACAGAGTGTCTGCTTGATGGCTATAGGCTTGCATCTTATTTTAAGGGACCAACAATCATAGTGAAATTTGGGTGAATACTATGTATGTTTGTAATATAATTTATCTCTATAAACCAATACTATCTTAAAATTAAGTATATTTATTCACCATTACGGATAAGAGTAGCTAAATGATCTTATATCACTGTGTTGGATTATAAAATACAAAACTACTATGTATAGTAGGTACCTACCGTTCTTGTTCATAATGCCAATCTGCATCACTTTCACATGCACTGAAATATGCCTTTTGTCCTGTATAATCATTATTTTAAACTTTACTTTCGTAACTATATGTAAATTTGTATTAGATTAGTATTCATTTTTCCTCGCTTCTCGAGATTTCTCCCAATCATAACTTATACAAATGCAACTTTAACTACATACTTAACTTTTACCCTTTGTCTATGTAAATGTTGAAAGCTTTTTATTTATTTTATATAAATTGAGGACTACTATACATAATAATCTATGAGGTTAAACGTGTTTGACATGTTTGTTTCAATTGGCTTACAACGACGAAACATCGTCGACTGCAACTACGAAAATCAACCAATCACAATCATTTTCAAGGTTGAGCTTAGGTTGACACCAATCACAGTAGGATGTCGTTGTCGAGTAGTTCCTACATCGTACGGCACATCTTAGAGCCTATGGCGCTAGTGTACAGTTAGAGAATACCAAATTCAAGCAAATCGACGAGACAACGTTGCCGCATCGTTGTGGCGTCGATGTTGAAGTTAGAGAATTGCACTGCTGTGTGGCACCAGCCTGTGTGGCACCAGCCTGTGTGGCAAAAGCCTGTGTGGCAATAGCCTGTGTGGCACCAGCCTGTGTGGCAATAGCCTGTGTGGCACCAGCCTGTGTGGCGCCAGCCTGTGTGGCGCCAGCCTGTGTGGCAATAGCCTGTGTAGTAATAGCCTGTGTGGTAGTAACCCGTGTGGTCATCTGATAATTAATTGTTTTATTGATGATGATAATGTGGTGTTTGATTCAAAACGGTCAGAATGACCGAACGTTGTTTATTTGAGTAGCTTTACGATTCTCCACAGATGATGACTGATGACTGATGAGATAAACTATTCACCCGAGGACGTGTGAAGATGCAGGACGGCCGTAACGGCGCGAGACCATATTCAATAATGAAAATCAGTTAATTTTAAGAGTTGTAATCTTTTTTGTTATTCCTTAACGATTAATCGATTGAGAGCGGGTAACCCCGATTGGAGTTGCGTCAATCATGACGAGCAAACGTCATGTCACTGTGATGGGTCGGTGGTGGACAGACGTTGCACGTAATGATCATTCGCAAAACCATTGGCTCTAAATCGTTAATTGTTTCTGCAAATCCTTATTTAAGTATCTGTATAATTAAAATAGTGAACAGACAACACGCCAGTGTATTCTTTTCAACGTTTCTTGACATTTGCCGCCCTCTATGAATTCCCGTGCTGATGAGGCCACGAATCACCAATCAAATGCAACCGCCCGGCTTCCCGATTTCCCGTCACATATATTTATGCACCGTCTTTTAAGTAAATAATAATAAATCAAATAATTACTTTTCTTAAAATAAAGGTTTTTTTCTAAAGTGTCTACTTTAAGAGGTCAGTGTCCACCATTGGTCCTTTTACCTTTATAGTACCTACTAGCGGTCTATTTTTATTTATTAGGTAGTTAGTTTATTAGTTATTGTTACCTTATTCTGGTTGTTCATTAGGTACATAATACTACAAGAATAGTCACGGCAACACATTAATATAACGTAACAAATAGTTAATTCTTGAAATCTTCATTAAAACTACTTTCATTCACCACCCATTGAACGCCGGCTTACCCGATTACCCGTTACAAATTTGCTATGTGCATGTTGCTTTACGTATCAATGTAAAATGACCATTGTAATTATTTTAATTCAAATAATATGATTTCATGTACATTTTAATATTCTAAATACGTTGTACGGAATATCGTAAATAGGTACCTACAGGAAGTTAAAACATATAAAAAGAATGTAATTAGATAACATGAAAGAGAAACTCATAATGAACTAATTAAAGGGTCATTATTAATTCATTCTTTTGAAATTCGGCGTATAAGCGAATAGCCCATCGTGCACCCCAATGAAGTGACGTATTGTGGTAGCTCCACCACCGTGCTTGTTGTTGTAGGTAAGCCTTAGTAATTAGTTCTCGAATTTTTTTAGTGAATGTTAAGATGCATGACGATGATCGGTGTATGTCGAAAATCACTAAAATCGATGATACTCAAAAACTATTCTTAAACTGTACTCAAATTGGATATAAACCGGTGAAACCAACGGTTGTGTTTCGTTTTAAACTACCGCTTTGTGCTCATAATAATTACTCCCCATAATGGTTTCGACACAACATAATTGTTTCCTTCATACACAAAACATAGTTAATTAAAGTGACTGAAGTCGAATGAGCCCCGCCATGCGAGGTTCCTATTTCTATGTGCAGTATTGGCTTCTTTCTTCAATTTCATAATGATGATTGATACCTACTTTGATTTTAATAGAGTTGTATAATATATGATTTCAGTCATGTTGATTATAATTTTCTGCTTAATGATAACGAGAATGAGCACGAGTGTGACTCCTCCTGGTGTTGCCCACGTCCATAGGCCACGGTTACCACTTTCCATCAGATGAACCGTGTGCGTGTTTGCCACCTCGGTGGTATAAAAAATGTATTTTCTGTAGCATATGAGTATAATATTAGGTCTCGATTCTACTAAAGTAAAATCATTGTCATACCACAGACACTGCAAAAATTACCCATTTAATTTAAACTTTACCCTCATGGAATTAAAGTCTAATATTAAATGGCTTTTTGTAGAGTGAATGAAAAAGTTAAATGTGACACTCTTCATTTGATTTTGGACTTAAAGGTAATAAAATTAAAGTCTAAAATTTAATGCCATTTATTGCAGTGTCTGTGGTATGACAATTGGGTACTTTCCTGTAGTTAAAATAACTTATTTAGCTGGACTTATTAAATTAATAATGGTAAAAGAGTGAAAACAGTTGCGTCGGTTCTTATTTTTTCGTTCTTATTTATTTTTAATCATCCATCCAACGTTTAATAGTATATGATTTGACTATTAAATATTATGACGTCACAAATATAGTTTTCATACAATTTTCCTTATAAATTACCGTTTTGACGTTTAGAAAAAAGTAACTAATTTGACTGGTCAGTCAAATACCCAATTGATTTGGCTTTAGCAGAATCGAGGGCCTGATCTTAGGAAGGTGTAGTAAATTACTCCAACGCTGGTCCACCATACACTCACCAGTATCTTTTTCTGAGTAAGCTTTCGCTTGTGGCAGGATTTGGCTCACCGGCTTTAACCACTGTGATTTGCGTTTCCGATCATCGTATAGGATTCATTTTTTATCACAAGTAAGGATACGATTCAAAATCCCTTAGTTATTGTGATGGTTGAGTAACGTGACGCAGCAATCGACGCGTGTTTCTTGGTTTGCTTAACTTATGTTCTGCGGTATCCATATTTCAAGCTTTTTCACTTTACCAATTTGTTTCAAATAATTCAAAATGGTTTTGTCACTCATACCGAAGCCTGCAGCTAACTCTGACGTGGTTTGAGATGGATCCGCTTCTACGATTACTTTCAAATCCTCATTGACAACTACGGTCTCTGGCCGTCCAGGAGGTTTATTCTGGAGGTCAAAATTTCCAGAACGAAAGCGTTGAAACCAAAAACGTACTGTGTTTTCTTTAACAGTGGCTTCTCCGTACACATTATTAATCCTTCGAGCTGTTTCTGCAGCGCTGGTGCCACGATGAAACTCGTATTCGAAATAATGTGATATTTTACGTTTTCTATATTGTGCACAGAGCGATGTCAAAGCACATTTAAATAGCGCGAAACCAAATTACAGCCGAACGAATTTCTGAACGTCCGATTCGCGAGCGCCGCGCCGCCTCCTAGGCACGGTATCGGCAGTATCGTGATTAATTTTCTCGCTAGTGGCAATTCTTCAAAAGTGGCAAAACTTCGGGCGGTATCTGCATCTGATGGGTATTGAGCCAACGCCCGAGTGCCATCACTGCGACGCGAGCGTGGACTCGGGGCTGCACACGCTCACCGAGTGTCAGGCGTTTGAGACGCCGAGGCGGGAGCTTGTGCAGGCCCTGGGGGTGAGAGTGCTCACGCTCTCCACCCTGCTCGCGGCGATGGTCCGCTGCGCGGATGCGTGGGCGGCCAGCGCCTCTTTCTGCGAGCAGGTCATGCTCGCGAAGGAGACAGCAGAGCGGGCGCGGCGCGGTGAGCGAGAAAGACTCGCTGACATCGCTGCTCGCGCCCGAAGGCGGCTCGGGCGTCGGAGGGCGCTTACAGACCTCCGCCCCCCATGAGCGCGGGCCTGAGGGTGACGGGTGGAGCCACCCGTCACCCTAGCAGAAGCAGGCCACGGCGGCGGCGCGCATCGTAGGACGATGCGCGCCTCCCCACACCGGGGTTGAGTCGGGGACGGCGTGGTCCCCACCTCCCGAGGAGGGCCAGACCGAAAGGGATGGCCCTGGGTCAGCCGGGGTGCGAGGGATATGTCGCAAGACAACCTCACCTTCGGCCTAGCACCACGACCCACAGACGGCGTGCGGTTTAGTCGGTTCGAGTCCGACATAACCTACCCCTCCGGCTCCGGAGGGGCGGGTATCCGTGGGGATTTCCCGCACGTAAAAAAAAAAAAAAAAAAAAAAAAAGTGGCAATACATACTCGCTTCATTCCCGCGCACTTCTTAGCATTAAGGAGGACTTGTATCCAGTTGCCAATAAAATCTCATCCCGCGCACTTCTTAAAAACTGGGTGACATTGCATTGTTATGTTAAAAGTTATAAAAAAACTGTTTTTTTTTTTTAAGTTTTATTATTTATTAGGGCTTGGCAATAATGGCACTAGGCCATCAGCCTAAACCTTAAATATCTTCAATATCATAGTTTTTCATGACGACGACGATGAGTGATGATTGTCATGATGATGACGAAGAGTGATGATTGTCATGACGATGACGATAAGTGATGATACTTGTCTCAGTAATGTTGTGGAGACTTTACTGGAACGAACACGAAATGTCACAATGCACTGTAATATTCCACTTTCTTACACTTCTGTGAGTTGTCCAAGACGTTATATTTAAAAATCCACCATTGTTATACATAAAAACTCGAATTCACACGAATTTTGGAAAATGAAATAATATCGCCATGAGGCCTTTCCCGCGTTCGCGCCAAAACTTCTTATAAAAAAACTGTCTGTAACTTATAGAAAGAAAGTAGGTATAGAGTTACGGTCGGCGTGGCCGAATGAGATAGAAGATTATTACCTAAATAGTCAAAGATTGCAGTGTTGCTATAAAATATGATTTTCCCCCAAGACTCGGGAGGTTTTAATACTTAGGTACAAATTCTGTTTTTGTTGAGGATTAAACAATCACAGTCTAGACGGCATGTCCTCAAAATTGTGATTGTTATATAGTGAGTCTAGTCTTAAGTGTCAATGCGAATTTCGTAATTGAAAGCTGTCAGTTGTATTGACCGCCACCGCAGACCGCGTATAAGTGTAACGCTTTACTTGGCTGGAAGAAAATGTTAAGGATTATACCCCCTAATCATATATAAAGATAATTTTAATCCAGTCATGACAACACTAATAATCTATGGCAATACTCTCTAGTCTCTGTCACTCTGTTTCTATGTAAAACAAATGGTTATGCGTGTGTTCATATTGTTCCTGAAAAAAGTGCTTAAATACATATTAATACAAGTAATATTGAGTCTAATTTAAAAACAACCAATAGGTTATGGGCCCAGACACCCTAGACTTAATAAAATCGACTTTAATAGTCGTATAAAACAAAAAAAAAAAAGGTAATAGCTACGTGAGAGGTCGCGACGCTATAATGGCCGCCGACAAGGAAGAAATTTCAATAGAAAAACTCAAAGACATGGAAAGTTTTCACTTATGGAAATTTGAAATACTAGTGTACTTAAAGGCTAAGAGCTGTTATGAAGTTATTTCCGGCGAAGTAAAGGAAAGTGATCCTGGATTTGCAG